>JAOTQH010264625.1:0-11035 GCA_025631255.1 Cornus kousa | reverse complement strand
CCAAAATTGGATCGGGAAATGGGTCGCCGTTTCTGGGACCTGTTAGCTATCGCGGGCTTGCCATGCGGGCCTGTCTATATATATATTTTAATTGCGGGCCAATTTATTGTAACTTAGCCCAGACTACTGTTTTGATGGGCGTGTTTGGTTGAAATATTACCCAAAAATTAGGTTGGTTTTTTTTTTTTCCTAAACATAATTGAACCAAAGAGCCATTCAGACACAAACAGTGGCTTAAAGGTTTTTTTGGGTAAAAAAAAAGTTTTAAAAATTGAAAAAAAGTGATTTTTTTTTTTTTTTTTTTCCTTCAAAATTTTCATTAATTTGTTCTGTTCTGCTATTTTTTCACTGAAAATCTTGATATAGTTCACAACAATCATCTACCATAACGATATTAAACTTACTATTTTCATAATTATCCTACAGAAAAGAGCAGAGCTTAATCCAATAATTTTGGTATTTCACAAAAAAAAATTTGAATTGAAAATAAGGTCTGGCTGTGGATCTTTTTGTATTTAACATCTTGGTTGTTCATGGTTTCTAAGCCACAAATGAACCGACACCTTGAAAGGATGCACTCTTGTTGTCGCACAACACTCAAGAACATAAATTAACACAGAAAAGGAACTAATAACTCAAAGCTAAAATTGTATATTCTTTATTCGAGGTTTTGGCCTCTATTTATAAGAAATTCCCCTCAAGAATCTCAATTACAGTCTACTTTCCTTGTGATAAGGATTTACGTGATTAAGTTACCTTAGTAGTAATCATTCCCCTAATAAAATTTTTGCCAAGGTGGGTTTGTTATGTGTATTTGTAATTGGGCTTAAAATCATACTATTTGGGCCGTCTTAATGAGTCCAGTCCGTCATGCTCGGCCAACCTGGCCCAATTTCCATGTTGAGCCCAAGTTGGAAGTTGAATAGTCTTTATATTTTTGGTGTCCCCTTTTGTGCTAACGTGTCAACCTGCTATTGGTGGGGAATTATTTTCCCACCACAAAGTGTGAATTCAATTTGATTATTAGAACTGCTATATTTATATATATATATATATTTTTCTTTCCATCTACTGTTTTTATGCGACCTTTATCAGTATCAAGAGTTGTTATTGACTTGAGTTTTTATCTAATAAATTTGATGCAGAAATTAAAGACGCGGGTGGTGAAGAAGAATCTCAATCCTGAGTGGAATGAAGATTTAACTCTTTCCGTCGCAGACTCTAATCTTCCAATCAAGCTTGTAAGTATATTAGTTGTTGCAGTATGGTGTGGTTAATTCAAGTGGATTGAAGCAGCAACATAATGTGCAGAAAATATTTATATTTAATTGAAGTTGCTCCTAACTAAAAAAAATATTGAAGTTGTTGCATTCATTTCATGAATTCTTTGTGGATACAATGTGAGATAGAAACTTAAATAAATTTCTTTTATGAGTCTGCCATAAAACACATACACACAGTCACACACAACAGAGTAAATGATGCAATACAAGTAGAACTATAGAAGATTCATTTTCCTATAGATCCCGTGCTTCAATTGTTTCATATCACTTTAAAATAAAAAACCGATCAATGCTCTACGTACTTGAAAAAAACCCACTCTTATATCACTCTTGATGAGAAATCTATATATTGTATTTGTCTAAAATGATCCCAATGCAATGGCAATAGATCAAAAAATTTGCAGTAGTACCGTAATTAAATCCTTGAGCACAAGAATTGGATTGTTTATCATTTCATTTTGAAAACTAATTTGTCTTAATTCTTTTCTTTTCTTCTCGAGTCCCTTTCCGTTAGATGTAAAGGGCAAAAGAAGCGAACTGAAAACTATAAAAGGCCTCCCTATTGAATCATGATCCGATAATGGGGAGAAAACGGTTTCTTTGTCAAACGTAGTTCTAGTTTAATGGGTATACACCATTTCCTTCTTGAATCATGAACATTCAAAACAAGAAAAGACTAAGTAATGTAGCACAATCAAGGTGGAATACGTGTCATTTCTTGGATGAATCTTTAAATTGTGATTAGTGATCTTAATTCTTGTAATGTTCGAAGCATCTTACACCATTTTATTTTACAGGCAGTGTACGATAAGGACACATTCACCCTGGACGACAAGATGGGAGATGCAGAGTTTGACATTAGACCATTCCTTGAAGCAATGAAGATGCAGTCGGGGAACCTCCCTAGTGGAACCATAATAACGAGAGTAAAACCGAGCCGGGACAACTATTTAGCAGAAGAGAGCTGCATTATGTGGACCGACGGCAAGGTTGTCCAGGATATGGTTCTTAGATTGCGAAACGTTGAGCGTGGTGAGGTTGAAATCCAGTTGCAGTGGATAGATGTTCCGGGTTCTAGAGGTTTGCATATGTAATTTACGCTGTGTGCGTGTAGGCTGGTTTCTGCTTGGTGTCATAGCATGGCTCCAAATGAGTTTTTCTCTCAGTAGTCAAGTGTTTTTCGTTGACATGTAAAACAGAAGTATGATTTGCACTATTTTCCTCTTATGTATTATGTCGACCATAAGGAGGTCTGTAAACAGACCGAGATAGTATTTTCTCAGACTTGAACCCCCGACCTGCCTTTGAGAAATAAGAGGTTAATACCGTTAGGCCACTTGCCCATTGGTATTAATATTAATATTAATAGATATTACTATTTTTGATTCTGTGTTACTATTCTCGCCAATTTCTGAGCAATAGTTCAGGGTAATTGGTGATAGGGAGAATGCAGAGCACATTAACAGTAGAAAAAAGGAATGCAGCTCTTTTCTGACTCTTTCTCTGTGCACTGTGTTTCATAATGACAGTTCATCATCAGGGTCTTCTATATTCTGTACAATGACCAAATGTATTGTGTTTGGATCAATTTAGGGTTGAAATATGTGACATCTCACATTATCACTGAGAGAGGTTTGATGACACTTATATGTGTAAACATTTTTTTATTGTGCAGATGCTCGAGAAAACGTGAGCACTGTGAGGAGAGAGTGCAAAATAGACAACATTAATATGTTGCGGGTGATAGAGCCAATCCCCAACCAAAAATGGGGAGATTGCACAAGCCCATGAGAGTCACGCCAACCAAGGGTGGAGCTACTCAACCAAAAAAAAAAATTTAGTACTACTGTACATCAGTTCACAGTCCGGTCCATATACAATATTATTCTTCCTCTTAGCCCGGTCCATATGCAATATTACTCTTCCTTTTAGCTCAGTCCACTTTGCAATCCTGATTTCGCCCCTGACGCCAACGAGGACGTTGGGTACCAAGAGGGGGTAATAACAAATCTCCCCCCACCCACACCAACAAGGGAAAGAACAAGCCAGGGCCGGCCCTGACCCAAGGCGACTGAGGCGGTCGCCTAGGGCCTCAAAATTTATGGGGCCTCAAAATTTATAGAGGCCCATGGATGATGGGCTACCAAAAAAAAAAAAAAGTGACTGTGTGTTTATCGGGCCTCAAAATTTATAGGCCCAGATATTTTTTTTCTCTGGGTTTATTGTTTTCACATTGCATAGTCTGCCCACTTCATTATTTTGCTAACAAGTGACTATGTATTGTCATGCTGAGATTTTTCATTCATTAATTCAATTGGCTAATTTGGCTTATTATGTTTTTCAATTTATTAGATTTTGTGGCACCTTATAGTATTATCGTTCATGGGTTTTGCTTGAATTTTTTTGTTGCATTTTTGTTTAATTTGGAAAGTTTGAAGTTTGCAAATAATGATAGTTTGAAGTGTTCGCGTCGTAACTTCGAAAATCTCCTAAAACATGACATGATTTATGATATTGTTGGGACATAATTATTTTTAGAACTACAAGTCGAGGGAAGTTTTACCAAAAGAAACAAAAAAAGGTAATTGAAGTATTGAATTTTATACAAATGATAGGTTATTGTTTTCCAAATGCTTGGATTGCATATAGAATATTATTGATTATCCCAATTGTATTAGCGAAAAGAAGCTTTTCAAAGTTGAAGTTAATCAAATCTCACCGACGGTGACACAAGAAAGATTAAATGAATTGATCTTATCTATTGAAAAAAAATGTTGGAGAAACTTTATTAGAGCACTTTAACTGATAATTTTGCAACTCAGAATGCAAGACATCACATTTACTTTAATGAAAATTTCGCACTTTTATAATTTTTTTTGCGTGTGTGAAAATTTATGCATGAAGGGCCTCACATTTACAATTTGTCTAGGACCTCTCAAGATTTTTTCAATCTCAGGGCCAGCCCTGGAACAAGCACGGGGCACATTTCTACCACCTTCATGGAGAGCTAAAGCTTCTTTGGCTCGTTTTTGGCTCCCCAGCAAACACAATATAATTAGAACTACAATATTTGACAGGCGACCCGTGCTTTTTGAAACACCTTCTTAATTTGTTGAGGTTGTGCAATTTCCACTGGAGTACGCAACCACCACCCCTGATCAAAACATTCTGTAGGAACACAAATTTGCACCATTTCATGTTTCCTCCCTCTCAGCCTAAACAATATATCACCAACGAACCTCTCCCTGATGCCACTTGTTGGGCGCAACGAAAGCTTGTTGGCACATCTAGGTGTGCGTGTGTGGTGTTGGTGTATGACTGACTTACATGTTAGACTAAAAAAAAAAAAACTTGATATATTGGTACAAGTTGGATTACTACTTAGATGTGCCAACAAGCTTTCGTTGCGCTCAAAAGTGTTGAGATTTTACCTATTATACAGCTGTATGATTGAATTACTTATTCCTTAAGTTAGGACTACTTGGTAGGTAATTTGTTTCCCAATTATTATATATTTAATTACCTATTCTAGTTAGGTATTGCTCTATAAATTGAATGTAATACCATCGTGAATAATATGAAATAGAATTTTGAAGTCTCATATTCGTTTTCTGAATTTCAAGAAGAACAACAAACCCCAAGAAGAAGAAGAAGAAGAAGAAGAAGCCATTGTGTGTGTGTGTGTGTTTTTTTTTTTTTTACGTGAGCTAAGTAGACCAACCAAGACCTATATTGTGTTAGCCAGAGAAGCTTTCATTATGACTTATTTATGAGAGAGATTGATTGAGAGTATGGTTGTGTGTGGGGAAGAAACACTGAAGATCATATATGACACGTGTACCGTGGTGGTTGAGCTACGAAGTTGAAAATTTAAATTCCCAGAGTGGTCGGCTGTGAGAGAATATTGGATATAGTGACACGTGTCAATTCCTTTTTGGGCTTCAATGGGTCTTTAGTTTGATAACATTCAGAACCTATGGGAAGTAAATTTAACGAACTTGGATTAATGAACAAGATCACCTCCATTAGAATTATATCCAATTATTCATGCTTAGGAACGGTTGTGCTTGCTTACACATTTGACGTCCACAAAATGCTGCACACCAATTCCCATTTCATACAAAATATGTTAAAAATATATCAAATATATATTTAAATTAATTTTAAATGATTATATAGCTTTTGAAATATGTTGGTGTTTAAATTTGAAAAAGTGTATGTTAATCCTGGATACAACCTTTCAAAAAGTACCCTAGACAGACAATTTTGTTAACAAATATGTTTTTTTGAAAAAATTATTAACTTTACTAGAATGTTTGTCTAGTAAAAAAGACAACCATTTTTAAAAGTAATCTTTCACCTGCACGCTGAAGATATCAAAGGTGAACTCTAAATTAAAGTATATATACAAATTTCTAGGTTCTTTCTCTCTATATCACCCTTCTCCAAATACTTTAGATAACGTATTTTGTTTGTATGTCATTCAATTTTCTACTATTTTGAGTATTTGATACAATTAATGTTATTTCTCATAATGATTATGCAAAGTTTAACCAAAACAATAGAACAATATGTAAATCTTTGCATTTTGAGAGTGATTTTTCTTTCAACCCTTGTTTTATGTGTCCAGCCACTTTTAAGTTGCAGTTAGGAATTTATTATATTTATTTTATTATTTTCAACAATGTTCAGATGTCAAAAAAAATTTGCTGTAAGAAAAAGGTTTAAGAACAAATTCACAACATGATTTGTATTCAAAAAAACACTTTGAAAGTGATATGAAATGATTGATCCACGAAGCTGAATAGTGTGAATTAGGGTGCAATTATGCAGAATATATAAATATTAAATGTTTCAAAGTCACCAATAATTGCAGTATAATATATATATATATATATATATATATATATATATATATATTTTGCATCACAACTACATCAGATATCTAAATCCAATCATTCACTTTCAGAAATTATAAGAAACAGTTACATTGATTTTTTTTTTTTTTTTTTTGCAATTATTGAAAATAAAAAAGTCTTATAAGGCTGTATATATATGGTCACGCTGGAAGGACCAGGCTCAGCGTAGTAAATCACCTGTACAAATTCGAGTACTTGATTATGAAATTGGGGACCAAAAATTTAAAGCACATTGTTAGAGCTTGGCTTGTCATTGCTACCCTCAAACAAATGTCAACCGTTTGACATCACTGCATGGAAATCTTCATATTGTGTGTTGTCCCATGAAGTACGGACACCTCTCTCAGGGGTTTCGTACTAATGTCAGACACATGTTCGACATGGACACGCGTGTCCGGGGCTTGGACATGTGTCCGACACTTCTGTGAAGTGTTCAAATTTTTTTTTTTATTGGACACGGCTGGGACATGCGGAGAGCATGTACCGGACACGGTGGGGACATGTACCCGACACGGTTGGGTATATTTTGTAATTTTTTTAAAGAAAAATAGGGTACCTAATGCAATTTTAGAAGTTTAACTCTTTTGACTCTTTTCTTTTAGATTCTGAATCTACTTTTATTAAATTTTATGATTCCATTATGTTTATTTTTTTATTTGATTCATTCATTTCAGTACTAAAATTAAATAAATTTTTAGATTGTAGCAAGAAAAGTAGAGAGAAATCAAAACAATTATATTTGTGGATGTGTATAAAATGTAAATTTTAAAGTTGTTGATAACTTTGCAATATTTTTTTGGGGAAGTTAGATTTATGGTATTGTGGAATTTGAATATATAATTATATATATATATATATATAATTTTATAGGCATATTCTCGTCGTGTTCGTGTCCTATTTTTTTAAAATTTGTCATGTTGTTGTATTCGTATTGTATCATACTCGTATTCCGTATCCGTGTCCGTACTTTATAGGACTCTCGTCTAATCACAGAATTGAGTAAGGGACAAAAGAAAAATAATGTTTAATAATATATTGATCAACACATACCCACCACCTTATTTTAGCATTCATGCACAACACGTACCCATCACCTTATTTATGGTCACAGTTTATAGTAAGCAGAAATGTAAGGTTTTTCTATAATACTTTCAACATCAGCCATTGGGATAAAAAATTAATAGATAATTCTGAACCATTCGACACTTGGGTGGCCAATTCAATCGAGACTTTTGTTCATATTTCTTTTCAATATAATAATACACTCACGAACGGTCACTTTCTCAATTCAATAATCTGAATTGAATTAGTCCACCAAATATCAATGATTCACCCTCTAATAATTTTTAGGGCCCTCAATTTTTTTCTCTCTCATCCCAAGTCCTAAAATCAGATTCAAAGTTTTCTCTCACCAACCTTCTTTCTCCCTTCTCTTTTACAAAATCGCTCACTCTCAATTTCTCTCTCACCAGTTTTGTAAGATAGTGCAGGCTTTGTGTTTTTATTTATTTATTTTTTTTTTTAATCCTAACGTAATTCGGTAGGTTTATATTTGGCCCTTTAATTTTCGAAAAAAAAAATGTTATTGAATTTGTTTTCTTATAAATAAATACTTGGTTTGCTTGAATTATAGGGAGAGAAAGTTGCTACATCAACACGGGTATTTTCATAGAGAATGGGAGAGGCTTTAGAGAGAGAAATTGGAACAACAGGCTGAAATCCACTTGCCCTCTTAATCAAACCCAATAAGCAAAAAATATGCCACTGTAAACATTCCTTTTTTATCTGGGTTTTTTGGATTCATCTCTGTTATGTAACATTTTTGTTTTTTATTCATCACTGTATGCAACCTTCTACAACCATATTTACGTTTTTGGGTTACCTGGATTCTCCAGAAACAAGGAATTGACTAATAATGAAACATTTTTGTTAGACATGTAATGTTTTTGCCTTTTGGAGTAACAAAATCCCCCGCCTAAGTGTTTTTTTCTCTAATGGGCTAGCACAAACATGCCTTAGAAGGCTTTTTTAGGAAAAAAAAAAAAGTGGAGAAAATTCAAATTTTTTTTTTTCTTCCTGCACACCCACTTACAACATTATGGCCGTTAAGGCAATGTTTTAGAATAATGCCTTAACAACTATATTGGCCAATATATATATATATATATATATATATATATATATATATTCATTTTTTATTTATTTTCCTAACAAAATTAAATTTAATTTTTAAAAAAATGAATAATATAACCTTTGGAAAAAAGTTAATATAGTCGTTAGGAAAAAGTTAAAAAAAGATATATTAAATTTTTGGAGAACGAAAACGCACCATTAGAGCATATGTGATAACTAAAATTTGAAGAATCCAAAACGTTGACGTGATTCTTGAAAAATGGTGACGTAGAATTGTTGGATCGAAAAAATTTGACAATGCTATTAGAGTTGCTTAAAAAAAACAATTTTTTGATAGAGAGGAGGGAGAGAATTGAACAAGAGGTAGGGAGAAAGTGTTAGACCCAGGGGCGGAGCTATTCACGGGCTAACCTAAGCTATAGCCCAAGTCCAATTAAAAAAAAAATAGTACTACTAAGCCCATGTACTACTCTTCCTTTTCCTATCACCATTCAGCCCAATCCAATCCATAGTAAAACATAACATGCCTAACTCAGCAAACCAAACATATTGTTGCAAACCTAAACACATTGTTACCTTGAACTCTTTTTTTCTCAATCTGCAGAACTGTGTGAAACCATAACCATGTCAAATCTAAATCATGTGATCCATTCTCGCCATGTTATCTCAGTATCCATATGATCTTTCTCTAACCCTAACCCAAAAGCCCTCTGTCAACCCTAATATATCTTCTCAATGTTGATCGTTCCTTGTTCATGATCTAAACCCTAAGATCGTTCAACCCAAGATCATTCGATTTCTAGAAAGAAAAGCTTGTTTTGAGTGGTCAGTATTGATCACTTGCTTTGAATCGTTGCTTAAAATCATTTATTTCGAGCTCAGAAAGGTATTTTTTGTTTTCAGTTGTGAGTATTGTGCTATTATCGTTTGGTTTTAGCCTTATTTTTTAGCTATTCTAATTTTTTTTTTCATCAATTTGTTACCACCGCATACTAATTATGACATATTTCTTGTGGGTTTTCATTAGTTGCTGCAAACTTTTGAGGTGTTTTTTTTCAAAAGCTGTTGCAAAGTTTAGTGATTTTTTACTGGTGTTTTACATCAAATTTGAGTCATTAACTGAAATTAGTTGTAATTAAGGGTTTTTCATATGCTCCCTCCACTGGTTAACCATTATTTAAATATTCATTGTAACGCTCCCAATTTTCTAAATAAAATTTTCGATTTATTCAAATCTAAAAATATCATTATACATCCAGAGTCTCAAAAGAAATAATATAGTTTATTGATACAAAATCAATTCCTCAAATAAATACACAAAAATTCATAAATAAAATAAAATAAAATCCTCAATACCAACTCTTTCACCTAAGCCCGCAACTAAAAATCTTCAACCATCCTTAGTACCTGAACCTGTAGGGGGTTGAGACAGGAGAAGTCCCGATAGGAAAAACATAACAAGAATTTTAAGGAGTTTCAAGAAAATCGGTCTCACAAAATATATATATGCTTTTAAATAAAATACATATATGCAATTTTAACAAGATAACATTAACAAAAATTTGAGATACAAATCACCCCCAAACAATTCAAGGTATAAAAATTCTCACACTGTAAAAGAAATAAATCAACACTCGATCATCAACATCACTGCTCTCAGCCCCCTCTGAAACTCTCGGATCTCTCTGTCCTTAACTCTCCGTGCTTCCTCTGTATTATTCTTTCTTGTTTTGTATCTCAGTTATTGAACACTTGCTCAATAAATAGGCAAATTCACGGACATAATTCACACAACTGCTCACCTCACAAATCTCCATTTAGATGTCAGACAAAAAAATAAATATCTCATTCTTCCTTATCTTTCTACTTCTTTACTTTCGACAGCCCACCTTATTTCTTTTCTTCAATTCTTATCACTTCCATCATCAGATTCATTGCACAAAATAAAGCCACGTGCATAAGCAAAGATAAAAAGAGTTGCCAAAAAGTCAAAAAGCGTCCAAACAAATCCTCAAATGGGTCCCGCGGCAACATCACCATCATCACAATTCTCATATTGCTTTTCCCCCATTTTCGGCACCTGCTACTGACTCGATCAGATGCCAAGAAAAAAATATATATATATAATATATATAAAAAGGTAACCAAAACAAGGCAAAGGAATATTGCCCACTTTCTTTCTTTCCTTGTCTTCCACGTGCCTACCTTTATTTTTTTCTTTAACATTTCATTTCCTTCGTCATCATCCATCATCCATCATCATATATATATGGATATATTTACGAAACCAACCCATTAAAAGTCTAAAATGGGACCCGCCAAAGAGACTATTACCAAATTCCCCATTTTTCCTTCTCTAATTTCGCTGGCTGTATGCTTTGAGTTTACACCAAAATATATATATATATATATATATATAGCTAACAAACCAAATCAAACACCCACTTTCTCTCCTCAGTAGCTTGAAGAGGCTTGAAACATGTTGTTATTGGATGATTTAATTGCTTAATATTGTTTTAGCAATTTAAATGGATGCCGTGGTTCGGGTATGGCCAGGTTTCTTCTTGCTCAATTCGATCACTTCACCGTCATCATCATCATCGTCGGCAATTTGATCAATTTTTAAAGTGTATGAAATTTTCTAAAACAGGTTAGGGATTTATGATCAAAATTTTGGAATGCTGAGATTCAGAAATTTTT
>JAOTQH010264614.1:0-11035 GCA_025631255.1 Cornus kousa | reverse complement strand
TTTTTTTATAAATAATAATTAATATTTTTTTTTTTTTTTTTTTTTTTTTTTTTTTTTTTTAATTTGCAGGCTTGCAGCCCAAATCAATGAAATCACATATTTACTTACTCTATCAAATTTTGCGATTGGCTGGATTATATGGTTTTAACTTATAAGGTTAGTTATTTTTATATCTTTGCTTCTTTTTTTTTTCTTTTTTTTTTTTAATATGAATGAATTTTTATTATGAGTAGTTTGACAGACATGATAGTTATTAAGAATGTTTCTTACTATGAAATTTTGAAAACTCGACTACGAAATCGAATGGAAGACCAATGGATAAATGATATGATGGTTATGTATATTGAGAGAGACATATTTAGTACTATTGATGATGATGTTATTATTTAACGCTTTCAGAATATGAAAAATCGTCGAGGGCAGTTGTGAATGTACTGAATAAAAATGTTATGAATCAACGTTTTAATTTTTATATATATTATTTTGGTTTAAATTATATATATATATATATATATTATTGCTATTAAAAATTGCCCCTACTTGAAGAAATTCCTAGCTACGCCACTGTTGCCATGTACAAATTTGTACGTAGTGTCGAAAGTTATAATATCTCCAAAATGGTCATAATCAGTTATGATTTTAGGATCTGCCCAGAATATCTTGGTTATCATCTATTCAGCATCCAACTGTAAGGCATAGAAAAATGAAGGATCATTATAAGCATAACTGACAAAACAATTGGTGAGCCATGCTGCCTCAGCATATTGAACCTTATTCTATCTACGGGTCTTTATATAATTTTATTGGTCTAGCTTAATGTATCCAACTGATTCTTTACAACCAGCTTACCTTGCCATTAACTCATATGAATTACGAGCTACAATTCCTAAATCTGAAGCCAAGTCCACATCAATGGCCTGGATGCTAGATATACATCTCTGCGATGACATCATGTGGGTACATTCATTAATTATCAAGGGATGGTTGTGACTATCTACAAAATTATTAACTAAGTACTTTCCCTTTGCTTCATCATATTTAATATGCATTCGTGCACCGCAACCAGTTCTTGTTTCAGTTTGCGGAGTCTTTGTATGTTTGTCCCTTCTTCCTAACACCCTCCTTGCAACAAGTAAACAACCTCGTTAAAAGTTTTCCAGTTTACGGCTATTATTAAAATACTCCCTCTGGATGTTAAATCCAACTCTAACCCCGTATGCATTATAAAATTCATATGCCTCTTGTTCCGTATCAAACTTCATCTTAAACCTTGGTTTCCATTGATTCACTTAGGGCTTTATAACTGGAGCATTTGTTGTATCTTCAATATCTATTATTTCATCTCTCATCGAAAGTAGTAAAAAATTTAACCTTCAATATAATTCAAGTAACATAATGTGTCACCACGAAATTCAAACCAAATCCAATCCTCTTTCTAACTTGTTGCAGGTATATAAAATAGAAAAGATAATGGAAGAGCTTAAATTTAAAATATAGGAACACCAAGGACCACTTAAAAGTTACGCATCCCAACTTAGTTTGGTTATATATCACCAATGATTGCATAAAACATCTCTTCCAAAAATATAACATTTATAACTATATAATACAAAAAAAAAAGGGAACAACTGATTTGAATTAAATAATCCCTATAAGTATATGAAGAGCACGTCCTAATAGGTTAATGTGAATAATCCCCATGTCTAAGACAACAACATCCTAACTATGTTCTAACATGCCTCACCAATGAAATATATGCAAAATCACTTTTGTTTTTTTCTTTTTAAACTTCATTTCAACATATGAATATTGATATACGTATCTCTTAAAATAAAATCTAACATTTATAATTATACAATGCAAAAAAGGGAAGAACTGATTTCAATTGAATAATCCCAAAAACTGTATGAAGTGGACATCCCAACATGTCAGTCTGGATAATCCCCATCTCTAACACTACCACATCCCAACTTAGTTCTAACATGCCTAACCAATGAAATATAAACAAAATCCCCCCCCTTTTACTTCATTTCAACATATAAATTGATACACGTATCTCTTCAAAATAAAATCTAACATGTATAATTATACAATGCAAAACACGAAAAAATTGATTTCAATTCAATAATCCCAAGAAGTGCATGAAGTGGACATCCCAACATATTAATGTGAATAATCCCCATCTCTAAGATTACCAGATCCCAACTATATCCTAACATGTCTGACCAATGAAATATATACAAAATCAATTTTTTTTTTCTTTTTAAATTCATATCAACATATGATTTCATACACCTATCTCTTCAAATAAATTGTAACATTTTCATTATACAATGCAAAAAAGGGAATAATTGATTTGAATTGAATATTCCCAAAATGTGTTTCAAGTGCACGTCCCAACATGTCAATATGAATAATCCCAATCTCTAACACTACAACATCCCAACTCTGTTCTAACATGCCTGAGCAATGAAATTTATATTTCAACATATAAATTAATACACGTATCTCTTCATAAAAATTCTAACATTTATAACTATACAAAGCAAAAAAGGAAGATCTAATTTGAACTGATTAATCCAAAAAAGTATATTGAGTGCACATCCCAACGTGTTGATGTAATGAATCCCTATTTCTAATACTTCGACGTCCCAACTATGTTGTAACATGCCTACCCAATGATATATATATACAAAATCCCATATTTTACTTTATTTCACTATATCAATACCCAACTTTTATTAGGGAAAAATAACAGATACATCATTGAATAGACTCCTAAAATTAAAACTAAAAAACATACCCAATATCAGTCAGTTGTAGAGAATGTGTTGCTTTGAAGTCTTTATCAAATTCCTCAACTTTGCCTTCACTTCCAAAGAAGAGAATCAACAAGTCCACAAGTTTAGCTTCTACTTTGTCAAGAGAAAAAATAGATCATCTTTACAACATTCCTCAACTTTGCCTTCAGATCCAAACGAACCCCTTCAACCAGTTCACAAGTTTGCCTTGTATTTTGTGATGAGAAAAAAATGAATCACAATATACTCTGTGATCACTTTTCTATTGGGATTGTGGGGAGAGAGAGAGAGAGAGAGAGAGACAGACAGACAGAAAGCAACTAAACATTTCAGGCGAAGAAGATCAAAAAATGAAAAAAAATCGCGGGCCTTTTTGAAATTTAAATGCAACTTAAGTTTTGCCCCTTTTTCTTGTTATTTGGTGAGCCCATACGTATAATATAGCAGACAGTATTTATAACAGGCAGTATCCAAATATATGTACTATACGCTTTTACTTTTCATTACATTTTACGCGTTTTACTGTTCATCTACGATTTACTATTCATATACTGCGCACCGGCCCCAACAGACGTACTGTTGCGCTGGAGATGATTTTAGTCCATATATTACAACCAGCAACTAATGCCCTACCACCACCATAATTTTCAATTCTTGTAAAATACAAATGAGGATTGTAGTGCTAAATTAGAGAAGCATACCTTACCGAGCATCACAATTAGCCTTGATTTCTTCCTCCGATGCTCGCCCCCATCTCCAGAACTACTAATTGAATCATCATGAGTAGTTGCAGTTTCCCCAAAACTTCTTGTTGAAGGATCCATCAAAGATGAGTCGGGAGTAATCTTTTCAGCAGCATAAATTCCCCAACCCATATCACAGAGCTCTTCAAGCAATTGTTGTATGTGCAGGCTTTAAGAACCTCGAACCCTTGAGAATCGAAGAATAACCAGTGAACGACACGAGAGGAACCGAGCTTTTTGACACATCATTCGAAGTCGAACCGCCACCACTACCATTAATAATTCCCGAAACAACATACCCACCGCCACCAGATCTAGAAACTACCACCTTGTCATGCCTAAAACTTTAAGGACTCATCGTATCTTTGTAGATTCAATTCCAATGGAAGATTCTTGTGATTGTGATATGAAAATAGAGCCAAAGACAACACTTGCCCATCGGTGTTATTAGCCGGATCATAATGGGTCATTAATAAGGGTTCTGGTTTAAACACCATAACTGGCTGTCGCCGCACACCACCGCTATTGGCGGTGGGGTAACAACATCATCTCCATTCCCGTAACCCCTACCACCATCCCTACCCCCATAACACCCAGCGGTAACACCCCACAACCGCCACCATCCCCACCCCTACCCCCACAACCACCACCACCATCCCCACTCCCACAACGGCCACTCCCACTATGTTCTCGTGTTCGGTGGCGCCGATCTATTGACCTATAGAACCACGCAACGAATGCCTGCCATGGTGATTCGATTTGGGGATTAGGGTTTTGGGCATTGAAAAGAAGTTGGTGATTTCATTAATGGAGACTTGTAAAGAGACATTAAAGATGAATTGAGGATGCTCATGCTCATCGGCAGCCAATCATTCTCGGAGCCGGCGAGATCATTCTCGCATGGCGGTGGCGACAGCGTATATAAATATATAACATACCCTAAGCCTCTGTAAGATATATATATATATATATGGGTTTATTTATAAGTAAAGGGTTACAATAGTCAAATTAAAGGGTAAATATGAAATTATAAAAAAATACAACTCACTTGTTGCTACTGTTGCCCGGAAAGCTACCGAAAGTGATTAGTAGGGGGCAATTTGCACGTTTTTTATAGTTGTGGTACAGACTTGCTCACTTTTGTAGTTGAGGGGGTAAAATACAAATTTTTGACAGTTAAAAGGGGTTTTTTGCCTATATTTTTTAATTGATACACAAGTTTGTAACTGTTGGCTTCAACAGTGGGCCTAGACTTTTCCATAAATGAACTGGGCCTTCGAAAATATTGGGCTTGGTTTAGCTCTTACACCTTGGGCTCCTTGCTTTAATCAGATCAAGCCTTCAAAGCTGATGGGCATAAGCTTCTTCCATTCGGCCGCGGGGGGGGGGGGGGATTGTATTGTCCCATAATTCCAGAAAAGTGAATAGAAATTCCAGAAAAGTGAATAGAAATGCCAAGGACGGGAGCCCTTTCCCATCCTATTCCCATTTAGCGGTATTCTTCTCATTACCCTAAATGGTTTGTTAGTCCCCTCATGTTTGTGTTCCATCCTTGTCTCCATTTAAATTCCTCCACTGTATTCTCATCAGGATCATTTGATTATTTATAAAAGGATTCTAAGTACAAAAAATCTCTCACTACTATCGATATAGTGCAAAAAAGTCCCTGTATGATATGAAATCCCCCTATACTATCAATTTGGTGCAAACACTCCCATATTCGCATAAAAAGACTATAATACCCTCTTGTCAATAAAATGAAATAATATTTAAAAAATTAGGCAACGTAAACTTACAATTTTAGACAATTCCCAAACTCACCCAAAAAGCTATCATTTTTGTGACAAATATACCCTTAAAAATACTCTTATGACTTTTAATTTAAGGGCAAATTGAGTCGTTTTACTATAATCAATATCCATCTCTCTGTGTGGCAATAAACCATGGTTGTACAGGCCCATCGATGAAGCTTTCTTTCTCTTTTTTTTTTCTTCTTCATTCATTTCCCTTTCTACATAATATGTGCTATATGTTTTCCTTTTTTATGCAAATTTGATATTAAAAAACTCTTCCTGTTGCTTGAGGGTTTATTGAAATTGAAAACTTGTTATATTATTTTCATCCTGCCTTGATTTGGTATTATTTGCGGATGTTATTTGTGTTATACAGTTTATATTCAATTAGTTTGATTTGGACATTTCTTCCTTTGATTTCAATTTTTTTGCAATCTGATATGTTTCTTTATTTGATTTCTATTTTTGGCAATCTGATATCTTCTATATAAATATCAATAATAAAATTTTAATCCTCTCACACTGATTTTCCTTAAATATGATTTTGCCTACTGATTTTCCTCAAAATTTCCTCAATATATAATTGCATATGTATGGAGGGAAAAAATCCCCCTCCAATAGAAACTGTACACATCACCATAGTGCAACATCATTATAATGATGTGGTCACAGAATCCGCCGTACGGGGAAGCCCAATATGGAATAAGTATAAAGCCCAAACATTTGAAGTATATCAGCCCAAGAGTATATCCATTTAATCTCATCATCACCCAAAGTTCCACTTGAAGGTCAAGCCCAATGATCAAGGCTAATGGGCGAGCAGTTTACGGTCCAGGCCCAATGGCAGAGAGGATTCATAGATAAGGGAAGCAACCCATATAGAAATTATTGTATAAGAAAAATTCTTATAAGGAAGGAACTCTAATTATAAAGAGTCCTTGTTTGAAAAGAATTGAGGGACAAGTAATACGAGTCCTACCATAATTCAATCTATAATTTTGTGTATAAATAGAGGCCCAAAACCTCCAATAAAGGGATCAAACAATTCTACCAATTTTCTTTACATTGTTTTATTATTCTTTAAGTGTGTTGTTCTATATTCTCAATTATTCTTGGTTGAGTGAAATTTTGTACACACAGAGTAATTAAAAACAAATTTAAAAACTTAAATGTAAAAGGACATTGTGTATAATAGAAAAAGATGAACTGAAAGAATTTATATGGTGCACTTCTATATAGGATAAAGGTAGAAATGATGATGATTATGGCCAATTTGTGTTTACGAGTACTAATTGCGTCATGTTTGTCTAAATATATTATACTAAACATGTCAATAATAACTTGACTCATTTAATAATCATGTCAAAAACTCTCAAACGGGTTACATGTGTTAACCTGTTTAACGACCTATTTGCAAAAAGCAGAGATTAAATTATTTATAACCTTCAATAAAAAAAAAATAATGTAAGTCTCAATCCAACCAAATTACTAAATAGCTTCTAGTTCACAAGATAGTAATTTTAAAAACACAAGTTTACATAGTTATTACAGAACCTAATTAATAATGACAACTAAGGAGCTATGGTATATTTTTGTGAGGGTTTATGTTGCAATGAATTATGACAAAAATAAATAAATAAATAAAAAAATGTTGAAATGAATTAATTGTACACATTTATCAATGAGTTACACGAGTTGAACCCCTCAATTCTAACATAACAAGAGTAATTAATCAGGTTAATCATGTCAACCCGTTTATGATCTAAATTTATTTAAAATCAACTCAAACTCGTTTATATGGTGTCATATTCGAGTTGTGTTGACGGATAGTATCGAACTTTACCACCCTTAATGATCACAATGAACGACCAATGGAAGAAATCCTGAAAGTCGTAGAAGAAGGATCTTAGTGTTGGGTGGGTCACCAGTGAGAGAGAAAATACTACTCCCTCCCTCCTAATATTTTTGTTCATCTTTTTATTTGAAGATATCTCAAAATACATGTTCATTCCAAAAAAATGAATGTACTTTTTGCATAATATACTGAGTTATCATATTGACATTGAATTTTGCAGTGATTACAAAGTAATTTTTTGTTCTCTCTATTCCAAAATAGTTGTCCATCTTTCCATTTTGGGATATCCCAAAAAATATATCTCATTTCAAAATTGAATATACTATTTTTTATAACATTCTCAAACTATCCTTTTAACTAAACAATATAAAACTCTACTACCATAAAAAGTTGGATTTCCCCTACAATATATATATTTTGAGACAGAGAAAGTATCTTTTAATAAGGATTAACTTCAAAAATTTATCACACTACCATAAAAAATTAAAATCTCCAAAATAAAATTAATAATTTTGGGAGGAAGAGAGTAAGTACTAGTAAATAAGTAACCATTTCTTCTATATTGAAAATAGTGGGTGGGTTATTGCTGAGCTAACTACCTAACTTAGGAAATAACCATGTGTGGGTCCTTGGAGAAGAGTGAATCCTAGGAAATAACCATGCGGTGTTTTTTTTTTTTTTTTTAAGTTAAAGAATAACCATGCGGTGTACAAACATACATACATACATATGATTCTTTACAATGCACGGTAGAGTGCCCAACCCAATTGAGCAAACACTATCTAAATGGTATTCGGAGAGTTTGGCCCAGTGGTGTTGCTTCAAGCCTATCCATCCAACTTGCCTTTCTAATCTTCCTCTTTTATGTAAAAAAACAAAAACCATCTAGAAGGTTTGAAAGTACATTGCCCACCTTTCAAAAAAAAAAAAAAAAAAAAAACCATCTAGAAGGTTTGAAAGTACATGGCCCACCTTTAAAAAAAAAAAAAGTGTACATGGGCCTGCTCTGTTTTGTCAAGTCACAGCCTTCAATTAGCTGAACAAACAACTTTTGGCCACAACGATGCCTATTTAAATCAACCATAGTTTTTAACGTGCATTCAATTCAATCACATACCACCAGCTACAACAATGTCTTCTCAAGTACTTGCCACCATCGAGACTCCTCCTCCTGCTCATGAGCTGCGAAGCAATGGCGATTACAAAAAGGAGATTGCTGCCTATGAGAATGACGATTACAAAAAAGGAGTCAAGTACCTTACTGATATGCTGCCTAATTTGCTTACGCTGCCTTCACAATATGTTTTGCCATTCACCACAAGTCCTTTATCAGTCAGCCATGCTTCAATTCCTGTCATCGATTTAAGCGGTCTCAATGGATCCGCGGAGTCTAGAATCACCACTATTCAGGCCATTGACTCTGCCTGTGTCGAGTGGGGAATCTTTAGGGTAAGTTTTCTTATTCAAAAATTCATTTTTGGCATTGATCGGCAATGTCTTGCAGGCTCTAGTGTGGAGCCTGATAGATACCGTATATCAAATCTAACTTGTTATGTTATTTTAGTATGAAAATATTTTAGTAATTTTCACAATTATTATGTTGCGGTTCTAAACTCTCTGTATCAACTACTGTCTTAGAGGTAACTCTAAATTTTGGACCAACCAAGTATATTTTTTTGTTTAATTTCACATCACTACTTGCATGTTTTAGACATTAATATATTGTATCTTTTGTTAATATTAAATTAACAATTACCAAAATAAAAAAGAACAGGTTGTTAATCACGGGATAAAGATATCTCTAATGGAGGAAATGTTGGAGGCTGTAGTAGGATTTTTCAATCTCTCCTTGGAAGAGAAAATGAAATATGCTTCGGACGATCCGAAGAATCCACCTGTTAAGTATGGAACAAGCGTGAATGCATCCATGAAGCAAGCTATGTGGAGGGACTATTTGAGGCATCATGGCCGTCCTCTTCATACTAGCTTTCATCTTTGGCCAAACACTCCCTCCAACTACAAGTAAGTAGATGTTTAAATAAATGAACCATATTTTTCTCAATTTCATTTTACAAAAAATTAATCGAAATCTGTGAATTAAAGGTACATAGCGAAGGAATTTGTAGAGGAGGTTTGGCAGTTGCAGCTGAAGATAGCAAGTGCACTATCAGAAAGCTTAGGACTCGACTCTGATTACATAGAGAAGTCACTTGGAGAAGGTTTTCAGGTGCTTGGTGCTAATTATTACCCTCCATGTCCAGAGCCACACCGAACACTTGCCATACCACCGCATTCTGATCATAATGGACTAACAGTTTTGATGCAAAATGACGTTGATGGCTTACAAGTTCAACACAAGGAAGAGTGGGTTGCCGTTGGACACGTGCCAGGGTCTTTTGTTGTCAACGTAGGAGATTACTTGGAGGTTTGTTTGTTACAGTATATAATTCTAATTTGATAAAATATACAGGATATTAGTTGATTAGATGTTTGATGGTAACGAATAGTTAGGATGTACTATTCCAGACGAAGGTTGAGTCAATTCTTCATAAATGACCTTTTCCCTTCTCTTTGAAAATGAGAAGTTTATACCATTGGACTAAATGACAATTGATTGTCAATTGGTTCACAGGGGCAGTCTAACTTTCTAAAAATTATATTCTCAAATTAGATTTAGTTTGAGGTACGTTATCGTTATTTAAAACCTTGGATCATAACAAAAAAAATTTGTGATCTTAGATATTGAGCAATGGAAGGTACAAAACTTTGAAGCATCGAGGCGTGACAAATACACAAAGAACGAGGATATCAATAGCCGTTGGCAATGGACCTGGGCTAATGACCAAAGTTGCACCTGCAAGCCCACTAATGGATGGAGAGAGCGAGATCAAATATGGAGACGTCACATACAAAGAGTTCATGGAACTACATCAAAACGGCGCCATTGGAAAAAACCCATTGCAAGCCATGATTGACCTACAAGTCAACAAATGAAGCTCCTAAAATTATCAATATGTTATATATATGAGTGAAGTTGTGTAGTGAATTGAATTTGCAAGGTACAACCCATGTATGGGCATAAATAAAGTAACAGCAGTAGTTCTTGTTTGTGTGTTTATATATTTAGCTCTGCTGCTAAATTCTAAAATGCAAGACACCACCTTGATAACAAGATATTTTAGTTGCAAAAGTCATTATTTCTGGCGTAACTTTTTCCGTATAAAATATGATAAGTGACGAGACCATATTTTCAACCGAAAAAGAACAATTATTTTCGTCGCATTAATTTGTTTTTTGTCTGAGACTTTTTGCAACTAAATTTGTACAATTTGCCATGAAATTTGTCCTAAATAAAAACCGCTTTTGTTGTAGTTCTTGATCTCATTTGTATTTCACTTTTGGTGATGAGGGGTGGAATTTCTTGTGAAAAATATTGAGAAATAATGTTTATCACGGTTACCATGGTTCCTTTACCGCATTCACACGTGGATCATGACCATGATAGTAAAATGAAGTTATATTCACTTGAAGAAATGTTGCCAATCTGACTGATTTTTCATCAAAAGCTCATAATTTTGTTCAATAATTAATAAACATGATACCAACGTAGATTATTTTGGAACATCGCTAGTTGATTTAGGATCTAGAAAATATTGTGAGGGGGGAGGTGGCTTTTTATTTTGTGGGGACAAACCTATATAGTAAGTTCATTTTTGTAATTTCAATGAATTTTCTTCATAAATTTTTAAAAATTTAAAGTATAAAATGCAAAAAAATAAAATAAAATAAAATATTCAGTGGGGGGGAATTTTAATTTTAGTGGGGGCATATTCATAAATTCTC
>JAOTQH010264603.1:0-11035 GCA_025631255.1 Cornus kousa | reverse complement strand
GAACAAAAATAAAATAAAATAAAAAATTATGCTGGCATGCATGTTTCAAGCATAAGAAACAATATATACATATATGAATTCCAAAACATACTTCTATGCTTTTGCTTGGAACATTTCATGTGACATATATATATATATATATATATATATATTTTCATAGCCATTTCAAAATCAACATCAACATCTCATGTTCAAAAATTATTTCTTCTTTTGCCATTCACTTTTAACATCAAGCTTGGAAAAGTTTGTTCAAATTCCATCTCAAAGTCCAAAAATCAAACCACATGCCGTTTTGAAATATTAAAATCAATGTGTAAGGATTTTTTGAAAATTTGGCATGGTTTCCCCTTAAAAATGGACATCCCAAAATTTTTCAAACAACAATTTCAAGCAATCAAACAATCTCAACATTTAAATCATTCTCAGTCCACGATTCAACAAAGCAAATAAGGACATCGTCCACAACAATTCACAAATCCAATTCAATTTGCCCATTCTCCTTTTAACAACTAAAAATCAACAACCATCTCCACAATCCATAATTCATTTCAATGTTTGCCCATCACCATTCACAAATGTCCAAGTTCAGTTCATGTTACATGTTCCAAAAAAAATTTTAGAGATCATTTTCAATTAAATTCTTATTTTGTTTTACTATTTTACATTTTTCATTTTTATTTGTTTTTGTTGTTTTTATTTTTCTAGTTTGTTTTTAATGATTTTATAAATATGTGCAAAAATATATACACAATCATAACATGCAAAACTAAAAGCAAAAATGAAAAGAGAGCAAGAACAAAAATAAAATAAAATAAAAAATTATGCTGGCATGCATGTTTCAAGCATAAGAAACAATATATACATATATGACTTCGCTTTAATTAGTTAAAATTTTCTTCTCATGTTACTGGCAATTAATGTTTCGCGTTTCATTTGCAGTTTTCGACACTAGTAGGGTCAGGGACATTGACTCTGTTGCAGGCCTCCATAGCAGCTTGTTTGATTTATGTTCCTGGTGCAGCCTTTGCCAGCAACAGCACTGTTTTTTTTTGATAAGTCACTGTTAGTGCTTTATTCTTAGATGTATGCAAAATCAAATCTGTTTCATTTTTTTTTTTTTTTGTGAAATGAAATCTATATAATGTCTTTAATAATTTCTATGTTGAAGACTAATGATGTTCATATGTTTTAATTGTTGCTGTTATAAATGTGTATGAGAAGATTTTCTAACTCTGTACTCTACCAACATTTATCTAAAATATTTGTTTCTGCAAGGTCTCTCTATTACTAAAAGGTTCCTTATACTCTCCTAGGTATTTTGGTTATGAAATCTATTTTCTTTTCTTTTTTATCATTCCGTGTAATGTTTCGTGTTCTTTGTTCTAAATTGATATATTTCTTTGCAGGAAGTTAAATTATGAAGATAGGGAAACAGCTTTATTCTACCTTTTTGATATGGAAAAAAGAGGATAGCCGTTCGATGCTGGCAGCTAGCCGCTTGTCGTAGCTTCCTCCATAGTGAATAGTTACATGCACTCTTTTTTTCTATATAGATATTACATAGTAGTGTATAAATGTAAAAGGATGATGAACTGGATGGTCTAGTGTAAAGGATGGTTGGTATAGGGACTTCATTTTAATGTTAAGCTCTACTTTTATGGGGTTTAACTATGAATATGAAGTCACCTTAAGTATCTTTTTATGTATGGTTGAATGATGGATCTTTACTGGTTTCTAGCTGTTAATATATATGTTTTATATATTTATGTTTGCAATTTATATGAGGTCATGAAAATCTCTCCTCTATGACCCTCTTTTCATTGGCCTGAGTAAAGCACAAACAATATATACGGACTCAAACAGTAAACAACAGTAGCTTTGCAAGCACCAACATGCATTTTAACTAGGAAACTTATCAAAGTAGATTTCCACTACCACCACATAAACATAAAATGAAATTATATAACCAACTCAAATTTAAGTTCTATGAAAAATAAAAATATATATATTTCAAAACTTACATATGCTTTGCGAGCATCATCATTAACCCATCCAGTCCCTTCCTTGAAATGTGCATTCTTGTACATTTTGATAGCTGGTCCTACGATATGATCCTCATTCTCTTCATCGCTATCTTCATCATTTATAGTAGCTTCCTTTTGTTTCTTCATTAATTATTTTTATATATATTATAAGATATGGTTGTTGAATGAAAAGAAAATAAAAAATCTAAGTGTAATGTTACATATTACATACCTCCTCATAGTGCATTTTGGCAAAGGACTTTGACCCAGCATAATGTATCACATCATTCTTTGACCTGTTTTCTTTGTTTTGGGCACTAATTTCCTACAAAGTAATTGAAAAAAGACACAACAAATGAAGGAAATAATGAAACGTTGAAATCTTTGGAAGACGGTATAAATAGAAAAAATGTAGTAAACTTAACTTGAAATTTTTTTGACATCCACCTATTGCACAAGATCTGCCAGTCCTCATGAGATACTTCGGGATGTGTGTTGCGGCGTGCAGTTTCTTCTGTTTCGAATTGGTTAAAATATTCTTTCAAACGGTACCTATACTTCCTATGAGCAATAGCCAATGAGTTATCTGCGCATTCCTTAGCTTTTGAATTGTTTACGCAATCAACTCCGAATTCATCCTATAGTTTTTCACATGAATAAGCCATAAATAAATATCATTTTAAAGAAGTATAAGCAACAAGATATGTATTAATTAAGACAAACCTTTATTTTACAATATAAGAACTGTTTATGAGATTTCGGAATCTTCAACCAATTGTTATAGCATAGTGGAATGTAATCACGAGCAATGATCCCAAGCTCTCTCTCCCATAAATCTGAATGTTCCTCCACCGGTTTTGAATAATCGTCATTAAACTTAATCGGAATGATCCCCCCATTGTACTCTTTGATTTTATATTTTTTTTGGTTTACAGCTTTTCCACGCTTCGGAAATTGTCTTGAAGAACCTGAAAAATAAAAGACATGAAAGTAACTTGTAGAAGTATTTTGAGACCTACTTTTAGTAAATTTAAAGACCAAGTTTAGTAAATGTAAAGATTAGAAAATATCACCTTCAGCTATTGGTTGTGGCTGGGACGATGTAGGAGCATTTTCGGCAACTTCATTGTTAGATCTCAAAGAGCGACGAGGTTCATTGGATGCCATAGTAAATTACAGCAAAAGGCGAATAAAATCTTTTATAACAAATCAAAAAATTGATAGATTAGAGAGTAACAATTAAGTAAGAGGGAGAAGTATTAAAATAACAAGACAATAGATAATTGAAATAAAGAAAAAAAGTAGATAATGTGAATGTAAAAAAAAGAAGTAATAATAAGGCAAAAACATAAAAACAACACATATTCTAAAACTTAACGTTCAAGTACTGAAGACAATTTAACTTCAAATTTGCATGTGTTAAAAAAAAAACAAAAAAAACAAAACAAAATAAAATAAATCACATATCATCCAAATCAGTATCATCTTCACTAAGCAATTCTTCTTCCTCGTCTGAACTGTCTTCAATGGAGATTTCATCATTGTCTTCAAGAAAGTCAAATTCATGATGTGATTCTTGACTAGTTTTAAGAATTATTTCAGCATCAATACTTTCAACCTCCAAGCCATCCCTATTCAAAGGGAGTGGATCCATGTCAAAGTCCACCGCCTCAACAACCCTATCAACAATACACGGTTCATCCTCTTGATATGCTGCAGTACACATTTCAGCTGTAAGTCTGCTATCATCCTCCACTGCAGGAACATCATAGGAGCTTCTATGTGTTATATCTTGAATGACCTCCCACGTCCCTCGTAATTTGCTGTCTTTGACAAAGAAGGCTTGTTTAGCTTGATTAGCCAACACAAAAGGCTCATCTTTGTACCATTTACGAGCTATGTTTATGCTCCTAAAATAAGTATCACTCTTAATACCAGTCTTTGTGTTGAACCAATCGCATTTAAATAGGACAACCCGCCTTTTCAAAGGGTATTGTAACTCAATGATATCTGTCAAGACGCCATAGTAATCAAGGTCCTCTGTTTTGACTAACACACCACTATTTTGTGTTCTTCGATTTCGCTCCCTTTCCTTTGTATGGAACCTAACCCCATTTACAATGCAACCAGAATATCGATGTATCCGAGATTCAGGTCCACACGCTAATGAATAAAGGTCATCATTAATTGTTGACTTGTTATGATATCGCTCTTCCTTTATCTATAAAAAATTTGTAGTGTTAAACTAATGCACAAGGACACAACATTTAAAAGAAATGATAGGTATGTCAAGCACAATATAGACTTACCAGTGTTTCCAACCATCTGGGAAATTCTTTTGCGTGTCTGGATTGCACATTACCCGTATTTTCTTGCTCAAGTGTAGCCTTGTGTGCACTAAATAATTATGTGATATTAATATATGCATTTTACAATTTATAAGTAGATAATTTTTTTAAAAAAAATACAATATATAACTTACAGTGCGTATGACTCAATTTCTGGACAATTATTTAACACGTAGAATCGAGCCTTTTGCATGCTTGCAATGTCAAGTGTTTCTAAACTTCCAGACCCTAAAGGACGAACCACTTGCCTTAGCTGTGAAAAAGTGGACCAATTGGTACGATAGTCGCCCTCGTGATTTCTTTCTTCTCGATTAAATCGTGTCTCAATCCCTTGAAGAAACCTTGAGCAAAATGTGACACATTCATTGTCCACATAAGCTTCGGCAATGGACCCTTCAGGACGTGCCTTATTACGCACATAAGACTTAAGAGTATGTAAAAACCTGCATACACATCAAAATACTTTTACATAATTAAATATCGTGTAATGCCCCCAAAACATTTTATGTATTAGAAATATACAGCACCTTTCAATGGGGTACATCCACCGATATTGTGCAGGTCCTGCGATGATGGCCTCACGTGGCAAATGCATAGCTAAGTGCACCATTATGTCAAAAAATGATGGAGGAAATATCATCTCTAACTTGCATATTATAACAGCAATGTCCCTTTCTAATGCCTCTAAGACATCCATTTTAAGGGTCCGACAACACATCTCCTTAAAGAATAAACCAAGCTCTGCTATCGCATTACAAATATCAACGGGTAACAATCCACGTATACCTAGAGGGAGGAGACGCTGTAAAAGAACATGTGAATCATGACTTTTCAATCCAGATATCTTACATTCATTGACATTCACACAACGGCTTATGTTCGACGCATAACCATCTGGGAACTTCACCGACTTTAACCAATCACACAATTGCCTTTTTTCATCCTTTGACAATGTGTAACGCGCAGGTGGCATCTCAAATTTCTCACCATTACGCCTAAGATGAAGTTCTTTTCTAATACCCATTTCTTCTAAATCCATCCGACTTTTGAACGTATCTTTCGTCTTTCCTTCAATGTTCATTAATGTCCCCAATACGTTATCACATATGTTTTTCTCTATGTGCATAACATCCAAGTTGTGCCGCAACAAAAGCGTTCTCCAATAAGGCAATTCAAAGAATATACTCTTCTTTGTCCAATTAAGTTCCTCCTTCCCACGAGTTCGCTTCTTATTGTTTGGTCCTTTTCCGAATCTAACCTCGGGTATAAGATTAAGTTGTTCTAGAATATCATCACCATTCAACTGCTTTGGTGGTTGTCTTTCTTCCTTCTCACCATTAAATTGCTTATAACGCTTCCTATAAGCGTGTTCAGATGACAAAAAAATACGAGCTCCCAAGTAACATATCTTCTTTCCATGACTCAAATAACAAGAACATGTGTGTTTGTTACAATTTGGACATGCCATATAACCCTTTGTCATCCATCCGGATGTCATCGCATATCCGGGAAAATCATGTATAGTCCAAATCAACCCCGCATGAATGTTAAAGTGAGACTTGCTATAGGCATTATATGTCATCACACCATCCATCCACAATTCTTTCAACTCATCGATCAACGGTCATAGGTACACATCAATGTCATTACCAGGTGATTTAGGATCAGGAATAAGCAATGACATAAACATATATGGTTCCTTCATACATATCCAAGGTGGCAAATTGTAAGGCAGAATAATTACAGGCCACATACTATAAGCATTGCTCATGTTACTAAATGGATTAAAACCATCACATGCTAACCCGAGACGAACATTACGAGGATCGACAGCAAACCAACTATGCTTATTGTCAAATTCCTCCCAAGCTTTTGAATCAGCTAGATGTCTCAACACATTTGTCTCTTTGACGTGTTTCTTCTTATGCCACCACATGTCTACTACTGTATCCCTTGACATAAACAACTGTTGAAGCCTGTGCTTCAAAGGAAAGTATTACAAAACTTTTTGAGGAATTTTCTTACGTTTACCTTCGTGAGACTTATACCTTGACTCACCACACTATGGACAACATTCTTTACCTTCATTCTCCTTCCAGAATAGAGCACGATCATTTTTACATGCATGGATGGAATCGTATCAGAGACCCAAGACACGTAACAAGCTTTTAGTCTCGTAATATGACTTGGGCAACGTGTTGTCGTTAGGAAGCAACTCCTCTTTTAGCAACTTGAGCAACATGTCAAAACTTTTGTTGGTCATTAGCCCTACAACTTTTAGATGGAACAACTTTAATATTGCTGACAACTTAGAGTTTTTCTAACAACCTGGCCACAATTCACATTGTGCGTCATTTAGCAATTTATTAAATCTTTCATCTCCCACATCAACTTCAGGCGGATCTTCTGCTTGTTCTGCATTAGTGAATGTTCCCATTCGTACATTATCCAGCAGTTCAAATACATTGTCTTCATTTCCACGTCCCTCATCGGCATTATCCCCATTGTCGGCATTAACATTAGATTCTGTATTAAGAGAACTAGTGATGTTAACAGTACCCTCCCCATGCCATATCCAATTAGTATACGACTTGTACATCCCACACTGAAATAGATGTTTTTCAACCTCTTTAATTGGCTTATACACAGTATTTTTGCATAGACGACACGGACATCTGATCCTATCTTGCCCATCTTTATGTCTGTTAGCCAACTTTATGAAGTTTCTTATGCCTTTATTATACTCCTCACTACCCCTAGCATGACGATGAATCCAAGACTTATCCATGTAACTGGTTCATCAAAAACAAAATCAATTATGGATACAATAGAATTGATGCATGTTGAATATGTATGTGTATGTATAACTCTTTCAATTTCCACATCCATGGTCCTATCCCATTAAATAGAAACATGAAATAATGTATTAAAATAGATGCAATTGTGTGGAAATACATTTATTTTTAACACATTATTTTGTATTTCAATTATGTCGAAATGTGTTATAAACATATATATATGTAAGGAACATCTTTATTTTGAACACATTATGTACAACTATGTTCAGGACAACAAATGTTATGGCCTCCCAAACAACCAAAAAATGAAGGAACATAATAATAATTATTTTTCCTAAAGATAATATCTACCCAGATTAAATTCAAACATATTTATAAGAGAACCTTTCATTTAAACAAATTAAATTGAAGAAAACAATGAAGCTTAAAAATAACATCAATCGAAAAATGAACAAATAGAACCGTATAAAATACAAAACAGAATCATATAGGCTATCCACAGATTCAACTATATATCACAATGTTAAGACGAAGCCAAAACCTAAGAGATCAAAAACAAAAGTCCCATTTCCTAGTACTTCATTATCTAGATGTGAACTAATTTCTAACAAAAAATCACTAATTAAATCTGAACCAAAAGGAGGATAAAACAACACTATTTAGTTCAAATCCAAAGCCTAACAAAACCACACATATATAGAAAAAAAAAAAAAAAGAAAAGAAAAGAAAAAGGTAGACTTAAAATCTAATCAAAACACGTGGAGACAAATTTACCGAAATAAATATAACAGGAAATTAAGAAATCACAAGACATTAAAAATTGGACTGTTTAATTATAAAATCACAAGATCACCTAGTTTACATCCCATGTGGGAGAGAACACATCTACGCAACATAAAAAATGGTGTCTTTGGGTTTGCTTTTTACTTCTAAATTTTGGTATGAATTCTGATCAGTATACTCGTAGTCTTGTATAAATATAAAATTCTAGAATTGAGCAAAGGTGATCTATTTACCTGCCCTAGGTCAATTTCATATTGGAGAATCCAATTATGTATAAAGCCTTGAAACTTCCAATAGTTGAAAGAATTAACATGACTACAACTGTGTCTAGGGGAAAAAAAAAAAAAAAACCGTTACAGCCTCCAAAACAATCAGAAAATGAAGGAACATAATAATTATTATTTTTCCTAAAGATAATTTTTTCCCAGATTTAATTCAAACAAGTTTTTTTTTTTTTTTTTTTGGGACAACACATGAACAGATCTGTATAGCATACAAAACAGAATCATAGTGTTCTGTCCACAACTTCAACTATATATCACAATGTTAGACGAAGCCAAAACCTAAGAGGTCAAAAACAAAAGCCCCATTTCCTAGTACTTCATTATCTAGATGTGAACTAATACAAATACTCACACACACACACACATATATATAAGGCCATAAAAAACATATGTATTAAATCTATTGAACTAATTTGTTTTACTTTTTGAACAAAGCACATTGAGTTAGATATAAAAATACTCTACAAATTACACCATACATACAAAACAATAAATAGAGAGATAACTCTAGCCTCACCAAGCAAAAAAGCAAATATACAAATCTAAAAAGCAACGGAAAAAAAAAAATTTAAATATAGAAAATAAAAAACACTTACAACACCAGTAGAAGAGTAAGTAGTGACACGGAACTTCTAGTCGCTCTGGTAATCCTTATAGAGAAGATCTGCGGCACGAAACAAACAAGCAAATGATAAAAAAATATTCCAAACTATCAATCCAATCAACTAAGACATATGAATGGGATATTCCAAAAATATAAAGGACGGGCACTTTACGTGTTCAACTAAACATTTTGAGCTAGTGCAAAATTTACAAATCCATTGAATTGACAACATTTTTGGCTACTCAAGTGGATCGGTAATGCTGGGGATTAGAGATTTTCTTAAATACACTGTACACAAGTATTGCATTCTATAACAATTGGTTACCAAAAAATTGTTAAAATAGCTCAGTAATCTTTTGAAAAATAAAGCTTGAATTTGGTATTTTTAAAACTGTGAGATTACCAATACAAAATAATAGGGATCATCGAGTCACTTGTTAAATTTAAAGTATTATTGGAAAAATAAATCCCGAACAAACAATTTAGTGACTAATAACAATTTAATAAATAACTAGTAATTCAAGCATAATTAGGGAAAAAGTCCCAAATATTGGATCAATTTGGGGTGACCTGGGAGGCACTCTCCTAGTTGGTGTGACTTTCAGCACCACTCTAACCAATTCGTGTGCACCAAGATGGGGCGTGACACTTTCTCCTTGTCAGATAAATATATATATATATATATATACACACATATATTCTTTCTATAATACTAACTAAAAAATAAAAGAAGAAAAAAAAAAAAAACAAACAAACAAAACAAAACCCTCTTTTAAACATCTTGTGAAGCTAGAACCAAGTCTGCAGAACTGGAAAAGGTAGAGTGATGGATTAAGTTGTACAGTCTCAAAATAACATTTGACCTTGGACACATACTCTGCACTTCTTCTTATCTACATGATACACTGTAGTTATCAAAAAAATAATTTGTTTTGTTTTGTTGGCTCTAGTTATCAATTAATTAGCTTTACAGCTAACTTGCATTCCACTTGTGGATAACTCAGGTCAATAATTTATAATAATACTAAATTTAGTTTGTTATGATTTTTTTTTTTCTAAAAAAAAAAAAACGTTAAAACCCATCAGTATCATTTAGGTTACTGCAAAATTCGAATATTTCAGGGAGGGTTTAGAGTATGTGAGAAGATGACGGACCTGTTGCAGGGAGTGTCTAGAGTGGGAAAGTGGGTGAGATCAGAATACAAGGAAGGAAGAAGAAACTTTGTCCACCATTGATGGACTGACTTTGCTGCCTCTCAAGTGAATTGAATTAGATGTTCACCCAATTAGACAAAGAAGAAGCCAATAAACTGCAAATTATATGCTACTAAGATCAATCAACAAAACCCACAAAAAAAGGACTTTCCAGCAAGAAAATTAAATTAATGAATGTCGAAAAACACAAAGGTAAGCAGTGAACAATAAAGCAAACACTCAAGTTTTATGCATCTAAAGCAATCATGTTAATTATATACATGTGTATATGTGTGTATATAGTGAATTTATAAGTAGTTAGGGTTCATTAATTGGGAAATATAGGAATTGAGGAGTGAAAATTACCTGCGGTGGGATTGATGTTGAAGACAGCGGAGACTGTTAGAGGACTCGTCGATAGGAGAGCAGAGGATATCAGAAAAGATCATTTCTGACTGCTGTTGTTGGGGGGCTCTTCAAGACCTCCATGTTGATGCCCACTTTGAGAAAGAGAAAATCAGTTGGCAATGACTTCAATTGAAAAGAAAGAGAACGATATTGGGGAAGACCATACACGTTTTTCAGCACTAGATGTCATGTAAAGGCAGAGGGATCCTCATCGTCTGAGAGAGAAGACGGAAGGAGAAGAGCTAGGGCGAGCCTTTAATAAGAGATAGAGCCGAACAAGTATAACTGAGAGGTTCTGCGCAAGTGTCCCTTGTGGGTAAAATATATATGCACTAATTAACCAAAACTACATCGTTTTAGAAGGATAGTTTTGTAAATTTACTTGATAAGTAAATTTACTTTTATTGCTTTTGCAACAACCTTTTTTTTTTTTACAAGTTCAATTATTAACCTAGAGTTTGGGCCCTCCACCTTTCGGTGCGAGAAGTTCAATGCTTACTGAGGCAAAAATCCCGGCTACTTAGTGAAAAGGGGTTATTATCCACCTTTATCAAGAATGAAAGCTTTCAATGCACTACTAGCTCAATTGGGA
>JAOTQH010264593.1:0-11036 GCA_025631255.1 Cornus kousa | reverse complement strand
ATTGAAAGGGTTTCCTTGTATATCCTGTGTTATGGTTCTAATCTGTGATTGATTGGTTTTGTTTACTCAAAAGAAAATGTTTATGTAAGACCAATTCACCCCCCCTCTTGGTCCAACAATTTCTGACATTGATGTCATTGGTATCGATAGGGTTTTCAGAGTTGACCTAGTTTAGGGCATGTTACGAACTAGTACCTTATACTGTCATGCTACCTTACTAACGAGTAAGTATGGGTGGGTTCTGGTCGTTGTCCGTGCTGCCTTGTCACTCTCTTCTCTCATCGTGTTTCATTGTTTCGTTGTCTTGGAATTCTCTCGGTGGTTGACATTGGGTTAACATGCCGATTCGTATGAGGTGTAGTCTCAGTCCATGGTTTTGCGTTCCTTTAGTTGATCTTGAGACTTAAGGAGTTGTCCTTCGGTGCTTTATAAGCTGTCCTTTGGTACGACCTTTGTTCGGTCCTTGTTCCATTCCTTTTCTGGTATGTTCCAAATTTCGGGGCGAAATTTCTTTAAGGAGGGTAGGTTGTCATGACCTGAAAATTTTCCTCCTTTTCTTTTTCCTGAAATTTTACGAATGAATTTTTTTTCGTTTAATTTCCTTTTCTGAGTTCAGTTTCTCATCGCTTAGTGTCATCTTAAGTGCTTGGAAAAGGTTTCCAAGACTCTTTTCCATGGATTGACAACTTTCTTTGAGGATCGAGTCACGACAGGCACACACTTTCTTTTACAACACATAATCCCCCTAATCTATCAAATATTGAATGTCTAAGAAAGCAATGCTTAGTGGTGAACTCTACGTCCCAAGAATCCTCTCCCATTCTCTACACCACATTTGTTTAGTTGTTTTATATTGCGCTACTTTAGCTTAAATTGTAGTATAATTCAATCAACAAAACCCTCTTTTGATCATTCGACCTACTAATCCAATATTGATTCCAAATTATGCTTCTTATCCCTTGGGATGATCCCTACTCACTCTAGCTACTTTAATAGTTAGTAGTGGTAGTGGCATTCTATAAATTCAAACTTGGCCGTATTTTATATCACAACAATTTGGTGCACCCGACGACACTCGTACCAGCCCACTATCCACTGAGATGCCTATAACTTTTGCAAGGAGTGTGTTCGGTGCCAAAAGTTGGGATCAATGTTAAAGAGAGACATGATGCCCTTAACTTTAGTCTTCGTGTTTAAAATCTTCGATGTATGGGGCATAGATTTTATGGGACCATTCCCAATGTCTTATGGCTTTCAATACATTCTCGTTGCTGTTGATTATGTGTTAAAGTGGGTTGAGGCTTGTGTTACCAAAATGAATGACCACTCCGTGGTAATTGAATTCGTTAAATCAAATATCTTTGCTTGTTTTGGTATGCCAAGGGCCATGATAAGTGATAAAGGAAAATATTTCTATAATCAATTCTTAAAGCACTCTTTTTGAAATACTATGTCACACAAAAAGTGGCCACTCCCTACCATCCCCAAACAAGTGGGCAAGTTAAGGTGTCAAATAGGGAAATCAAGCATATTCTTGAGAAAAATGTTAATCCGACCTGAAAAGATTGGTCAAGGAAATTGAATGCTTTGTGGGCTTATCAGACAACTTACAAGACTCCAATAGGCATGTCTCCATATAGACTTGTTTATGGGAAGCCTTGTTACCTTTTGGTTGAGCTAGAACACAGAACACTTTGGGCAATAAAAAGGCTTAACTTTGATCTTGATAAGGCTGAAAAGGACCGTTTGCTCTAAATCAATGAGTTAGAGGAATTGAGAATGCCTATGAAAGTTTAAAAATTTACAAGGCAAGGACTACAGTATTTCATGATAAACATATTGTGAAAAAGTCCTTTGAGCCTGGGCAAAAGGCTTGGTTATTAAACTCTAGGCTCAAATTCTTTCCTAGAAAGCTTCAAACCAAATGGGAAAGCCCTTATCTAATCATCTCCGTCTCACCTCATGTGGTGGTGGAACTTAAAAATTTGAAAGATGAAGGGACCTTCAAAGTTAATGGTCAAAGGCTTAAACCATATATTGATGGCCTAGCTCTTCAAAGAATGTGGAATCCGCTCTCTTGGTGGATCCCATTTACTTTGAAGATTGGGAACATTTCATGTCTTTCTAGTGACGTTAAACACTAGTTGTATTGAGTTCCTCCTTCATTCTACGTTAAATTTTTGCAGCGTCTACATATCTTAAATAGAGATTCATTGCACTTCATTGCAAATATTTATGCAATTTTGAGCATATGCTTGAAATGCCTAAGTATGATCCAAATATTTGAACTTTTTTGAAAATCATCTCGATTTCCATTCCAATGGTCATTCTAGGTTTTTCTAGTCATCTTTTAGTCTCATTAGCAATTTCGGGATTTTTTGGGCTCATTTTGGGCATTTTCTTCAAAATCTCAAAATTCTCGGAAATTTCGGACCCTAAATTTCATGCTTTCACGGGAAGGCTCCAATTTCTGTTCTGATCGTTGTTCTAGTTGTCTAGGACCTAAGGGAGCTTAAGTTTGTAATTAGCCATTTTTCAGGACCCAGGATGGGGCCCGTATTAAAAAAAAAAAACAAAATTTTAATTTGTATTTTATTATTAGTTTATTTTTTTTCAATTATTTTCTTTTCCTTTTGTTCATTTATGCAGTAAATAAAAAAATAAAAAAAAATAATACTTACATAAATAAAAATTATTTAAAGTAGCATTCTGTCTTACTAGAGACGTTAAACTTATCCCATTTCAATTTTTGATTTTGTCGGTTGTATGTACAATACTTTTTTCTTTACATATATATATATTTTTTAAAAAAATAGCAAATTCAAAAATAAGTTTTACTATTATGCCCTTCTGCTTGATTATGCATGTTTTCATGCTTTACCAAGGGTTTGATGTCATATCTCTTTGCATCGTGTTATATATTGTTTTGGACTGTATGCATTGTTTATCCCATTTGATATTTGATATGAGTTTGCTAGTATGGTTATACAGCTAGGTTTTTGCATCTAAGTTTGGGGGACACATCTTTCCTAATGGATCATTGTCAGACTTCATAGTCTTTGCCATCACGGTATACTCTTTCCATCATTTTTCATTGTTCTTATTGCACATTAAGGATAATGTACAATTTAAGTTTGGGGGTAAGGTCATCATGATTCATTCTATTTTAAGTTACGCTTTAAATGCATGATGAGATTTGAGATATATTTGGCAATGATTTCAAATTTTTGAAGCATAGTGCCTTTGAAAGCAAGTTGTTAGAGTCTAATACTTCTTGTATGCTCTAGGATGCCATTTAGGAGTAAATTTTAATTTTTGATATCGTGTTTGCTCTTGTGGTACACATCATCTTGTTGGTCGAAAATGTTTTGAGAGTTGATTCTAGAATTCTACACTTGTACTTGTGCACACTAACATTAAAATTGTGGGGTACATGCTTAGTTGATTATTGTCTTGGTTTATCCCAATTGAGCTAGTATGGTTTGAAAGCTTTCATTCTCAATAAAATGACCTTGCAAAGAAAAGAGATAAAAACGCTCACCAAAGGTGAGCAAAAGCACTCACCAAAGGTGAGAAAAAAAAATAAAGAAAGAAAAAGAAAAATGAAATCAATAATAATAATAAAAAAGAATGTTTGATTGAATAACAAGGTTCATTCAATGTCTTGAGGATTGGTACCATATCTGTATGCTAGTTTGAGGATAAGGCTATGCCATGATTATGATTTTCTAGGATAGCAACATATTTTGATGCCGGTTTACTAAAAAAGGAAGATAAAATTGATTCAATTGACATGATTAATTTGCTTGATGTGTGGAAGACCATTTTTGCTTACATGATGTTGAAATGTTGAGAATAACTTAGAAATGACATAAATTTGCATACTTGAAGTAGTCTACTTTCAACACATGCTTAATATGTGTCGTTGCTTTTCAACTAAGAAAAAGTTGTTGATGTTTGTGGGTACCATTTCTGAAAACCTTCACGAGACTTCACTCGTCCACTATGGGTAACATATGGGTTTGAAAGGCTTGTTGCATATGCTAAATGCAAGCGTGATCCCTACGAAAGTGGAGTTATCTTTATTTGTTTTATTAGTTCATAGTTGTATATATGTTGTTTCATTTTTATACTGTAGTTCATTGCTAGGGACTAGCAATATCTAAGTTTGGGGGCGTGATAAGAGCTTAAATGTTGCACATTTCAGCACCTAAGCTAGGGTATTTCAATCCTTGCATCTATCTTATTTTCATGTTTTAGTCTTAATTTATGTTTATGTGTATTTTAGAGTAATAAAGTTAAAATGAGCTAAGAACGGTCTATTATAGCGTTTTGGAGTTAAGCTAGAGCATTGGGACAAAATTCAGAAGGAAGCAAAAAAATGCAGCAGAGATTGCATTGTGTCCGGACGCCAACATCCTACATCTGAATGCAAGTTCCCACTACACTGCGTCTGGACGCCATCCTACTGGTAGCAGATTTAGTTACGAGTTTGACCTATTTTTATGGATATGGGTTTTGACCTTTTGGGCTGATTTTTGTAACCTATTGGCTCTAATAGGTTTTGTATTAAAGGGAAAACAAGACCTTTATTTAGGGTTAGTTTTTATTTTATTAAGTTCTATATTTTGTAATCAATATATCGTTCTCTCTGGAAAGCGCAAAAAAAAAAAAAAGCTAGGGCTTTTGAAAAAAAGTTAAGGTTCTTGAGAAAATTTCAGAGAAGAAGAAGAAAGGCCAGATGAATCAAAGGATGGAGCTTATTGACATCTTGCATCCATCAATCATGAGCGGCTGATTCTTCAACTTAGGGTTAGATAAACCTTAGGCGTGTAACCTAATTCTTAACTTTTCACTTTTTAGGGATTAATTTATGTAATTGATGTATATGCTTGAATAACATGATTAAATTATTTCATTTGAATATCTATGTCGATCTCATATTGTCTTATGTGTGTTTGATTTATAATCAATTTCTACACTTGAATTCTTTGTTAATTGATTCTTGTGATGTCTATGCATGATGATAATTAGTTGTAATTGTGATTCAATTTGATGAATATTGCTTCTACTAGATGGATTGCCCTACACAATTAGATTAATTTCTTGTCTAATTAGTTTAATTTCATGCTTAGTTAGTTTAATTTAATGTTAATTAGTTTAATTGCAAGTTAATTCCTAGGTAAGTAGATAGTTCATACTAGTGTTTGAAATTCATACTTATTGTCACAATTGCATTATCCTCTAGATTAATGTGTGTTGAAATCGTAACTTCAATTGATGAATTATACTTTGAATTGGTGAATTGCACTACTTAGTTTAATTGTCATTAAGTAGTTGATTAATGCTTGAAATTGATGGTTTACACTTTTCATTGCAATTGTTAGCCACATTTAGATTACACATTATTATTTCCCCAATTAGTTGAAAGTTAGTGAGTTAGGGAATGTGCTTAGTGGTGAATCCTATGCTCTAAGTTTCTTTCCAAATCACTTAAACTCTATTCTTTAAAGCTTTAATTCCATTGCATTACTTAAGTTAAAATTAGTTCTAATTACAAAACAAACCTCTTCTTAGCGATCACATAAGTACTAAAGTAGAATTCAATTTCAAAAATCAACATATTTTAGATCTTTTGGGACAATCCCTACTCACTTCATACTCTATAGTATAAGTGTCTAGTGGTTTTATAAATTATAAAATATGATGTCCACTTGACATTATTTCTAAACTCAAAGTGATGTACATTATTTTGTGCACACGCTCGGTTGCATCACGTCCATATAATAGACAACACATACTTGTATTCACATTAATAAATCTTACTCACATTAAACATAAAAACGTACCAATTCATCGTTACCACATTTATAACTATGGTATATTATGCGAATAACATCATAGATCAGATTTACAAATCATAAATATACCAGCACATATTATTATAATCAGAAAGCAGATTATACATTGAATTACATAATTAATACTTTAATAGATTAATTTAAAACTTAATAATCAATATTAATCATTTTCATAAATTATCATGACTGATGCGACCATAGGTGTGTGCACAAAAATATGTTTAAATATTTAAAATTAAGAGTGTTAGTGGGCATCAACTTTTTCATTTATAAATGCCACAAAACACTTATACGTGAGTATAAAGTGAGAAGGGACCATCCTCAGGGATTATGGGATGGAATCTAATTCGACACTAATGGACGTGAGATTGAAAAGAGTTTGGTTTGGTGATTAAACTAAGGTGAAATTAATAACATGCAATTGAAATACAAAGTAATTAGGGTTTAGAAATATGAAGAGAGGTCTTAGGGCATAGGAATCACCACTAAGCACATACATTAAATCACTTGTCTTCAACTATTGGGGAGAAATATAATGTAATCACAATGTGGCTTCAAGAACACATGAATTATCAAAGTAAAGTATAAATTGTTTACTTAACTACAAGTAAACTAAGGTGTAGAATAACCTATCAAGGCTAAGCCATAACCCATCAAACTAGTTGACAAATGTATCCAATAAATACCAAGTATAGCCATCACAAAACATAATTAGTAAAAGTATCTAGTGTAGAGATTAATTCTCAATTAATCACACATAAGACAATATGCAACCAACCTAGAGAATCAATTGGAAGAATTAAACATAGAAATCTTTGGTACAACCAAGTTTCTTTACACAAGACTATAACACAAATTACAATATACAAATCCACCAAAGTTAAAGAACAGGAGTTTAGTTACACATGCTAGGGCTCATCCAAGCCCTAAGGAGAAGACTAGCCACAAATGGAGAAGGTGGATGTGGTCAAGGAGAGCACAAGATTAATCCCCATGCTTTGCTTCATCGTCTTCTTCTTCTTTTTATTGGTTGAAACCTTAGAGAGAGAGTGTGTGTATGAACTAGAGAGAGAATGTCCCAAAATGTATCTAATCCTAACTAATCATTTGCTAAGATGTCCAATTTCTAGCCAAAAAAGGGCTAATTCCATTATATAGGTGGCTCAAATGACACCCCAAATGGCGAAACCTCGTGCACTAGGCTCCCCAAATGATTTCACCACGAGCACTGCTAAAATCGGGCTTCAATTTTGTTTTGCATAGTTTTCAAGGTAGTTGATTGATCACAGGGTTGGTTCGATTGATCAAAGCATGGTGGCTCATAATGTGGATAAGGACAAAGGTTGAGATATTTATAAGGATAAAGACAAAGATATTTTTGAAGCTAAGAACAAAAGTTACAATCGATCATAGGAAGGTTTAATTGATCGAAACTGGTAGGATATTTATGAGGATATGGACAAAGGCTTTGATCCATCAAAGTAGCTAGCTGGAACGATCAAAGTACGATCCGTCATATTGGAAGTTCGATCGATTATAGAGGAAATTTTTGATCTTTTGCTTCCATTTTGCTATATCTTCTCACCAAGACTTTGGTTAACCTTCCTAAGGCTCTAATTCAACTGAGTTAGCTTATTTCAACCTTAAGCACCTAAAAAGGGGAAAAACATAAAATAAGACTAAAACGAAAAAATAAGATAGAATAAGGTCCTAATATACTCAAGATCAAGGGTTAAAATGTGCATATTTCAACACTTATCACACCCCCAAACTTAACTATTGCTAGTCTGTTAGCAATGAACAAAGAATGAACAAAATGAAACAACTATACAACTAGAAATGATATTAAGCAATAAAAAGATAACACCATTTTTGTAGGGATCACGGTTACGTTTATCATATGCAACAAGCCTTTTAAACCCCTAGATTACCACTAGTGGACGAGTGAAGTCTTATGAGGGTTTCCATAAATGATACCTGCAAACATCAAGCTCTTTCTCACTTAAGAAGCTCCAAACATTTTCACACAAGTGTTGACAAAAAACTACCTCAAGTATGCCATTTTCAACCATCTTTAAGCAATTTTCAAAGTTCTAACATCAAGCATGCAAATATGGTCCTCCACACATCAAATGAGAAAGCATGCAAATCGAATCAACTTTAGCTTCCTTTTGAGTAAACCGACATCAAAATATGTTGCTATCTTAGCAAAGTCAATGTAAAGATCACAAACCGACCTCAAACTAGCACACGTTTCAAATATCAATCATTAAAATATTGAATGGACATTTTTATTCAATTGAACAAAATTTTTTCCCATGGGATCAAAGATAAGAGTATGGTGCAATATAAAGATCTCTTAAGCTTTCTAGAGGATTCATGTAACGAGTGTTGGGTCAATGACTCCCAAACCAGATAGCCTTAGGGCATTAGGTGTAAAGACATCCCTAAGGACTTAAAAGCTCAAATTAACTAGGCTACAAATCAAAACAACTCACACTTTTCATTTCCTAACTCTTCACCTCTTTTGGTGAGAGTACTTTTTTTTTTTTCATTCATCATTTTTTTTTAAGTTGGGGCCCTTCGCCTTTTGATGCGAGAATAGATGCTTAACGAGGGACAAATCCCGGTTACTTGGTGAAAAGGATTTGTATTTTGCATGCAAGGTCATTTTGTCAACAATGATGAGTCTTCAAAGCCTACTAGCTCAAATGAGATATAACCAAAACAATAATCAACTAAGCATGTACCCCACAAATTAAATGCTAGTGTGCGCCTGTGCAAATGTAGTACTATAGAATCAATTCTCCAAGCATTTTCAACAAACAAGATGACGTAGACCACTAAAGCAAGTATAATATCGAAAATTTAAAATTTTACCCCTCAATGGCATCCTGAAGCATATAAGAAGTATTAGACTCTCAACTCTTGCCATTCCAAGTCAACTATGCTTCAAAAGATCAAATCATAGCCATCTATAGACCAAAAATGAATCTTAAATCTCACATACACATATCATATTTGAATTTTGAAATGAATGAAAAAAGTTCACTTTATCCCCAAACTTAAACCACACATTGTCCTCAATGTACAATGAGAACAATGGAAAAGAGTAAGAGAGTATACCAGTGTAGCAATGATGAGATGAAACAAGGACGTAAGGATCCAAAGTGGGTGGTAATAACCTCCCAAACTTGGGATTAACTATGGTCCTGAAAATATCATACTGGGGCAAACCTCATCAAAATAACAAATGGGATAGGTAACGGTGTGCAACGTGCATGCAAAGGCAGGTGAGACATAGATAGAGATAGGGATAAAAAAAGGTCCTAAGAAGAGAGAGGGATCTCTCAATGATCACTGCAATTTACTTGATACCGAAATCAACATTAATATATATATATATATATGAAAAATATGCACATATATCCGAAATATCCAAAAACCACAGTAATAAGTATATCACAGGAGAATAAGGCCAAGACTGGCCGCAAAAATATCATAATGTATCAACACAGATATATATTACAGAGATAGAGATGGAATCATGATGCAAATGATGATAATCGAGCAGAGTGAGAACTCCGGAGCTATCTACATAAATCTGCCATCATAGTCCACAACTCAGTACTTATAGCAGCGATGCCTCAAACCTTTCAGCCCAAACTGGTCATATCCTCCTGGAGGGTAATCGAGCAGTCCTATAAAGTAACGACCCGATCCTGTAGACCAGTAGCACGATCATGTAGATCGGCAACGCTCTCCTGAAGGGACTGATAGTGCTCTTGAGTCATGACAAACTGGGCTTGTGGGTCAGAAATGACAGGGTCCTGCATTCGCGAGTCTGCGTCAGACTGCTGCTCGTCCTAGCTACCATAGGTTGGAGAATGGGATGGAGAATGTGATGGAGGGTCATGATTTGGGTTATCCTCTGGATCTGCCTATGGGTTGGCTGGAGCTGGTGGAGTGACCTTCACAATAGCATTGTAACTCTTAGTCCAATCCTTCCACTGGTAGTAGATCCCTCCTCTATCAGCTCATCGGGAGGGAAGGGATAACGCTGGTTAGTATCTGAATGATCAGGTGTGCAAAGGGCAAGAACTTAAGCCTTTGGGGATTGGCCTTTGAGTTGTACTCATTATACATCTTGCGTATCACGCCTCATATAACAGTAGACACTAAGAACTAATGGCCTGTGTGAATAAAATAAAGGGCTGCCAAGAAGTTCATTATCCGCTGTACTATATGTCCAGCGATGTAGACATTTTGGTGCAGAATTGAATCAATAAACCACAGTCTCGGGTGTAGGTGACTGCGCTTGGCATATCTGGTGGACACTGTGTGCTCGCCGTTCAGAGCCAAAGCCATGACGGCATCTGACGGTCTCTGCATAATAAGGAAGTCGACCCCTGGAGGCATGTGGGGGCAATGAGAGGCGTTCTCAAGGGCCTTAACAGTGATGGTGATCGGATACCATTAATAGTTGTGGAAAATTCGGTTCTATAAATAAGGAAGCCGTGTGTGTATAGCTGTAATTAGCTAAGGAAACCGTGTGTGTATAGCTGTAATTAGCTAAGATATTTTGTAATGTTTAATTCATTGTAATCCCTGATTTTAAGGAATTAGTTTTTGGTCAATATCTCTAGGATTAGATAGTTTCCTAGTTTTAGAGTTTCCTAATTTAGATCCTCTGAAGTGTATATATTAGTGTAATTTCATTGTGATTTTAATACAACTGAATTTCAGCCCAATTTGTGTCATGGTCTCAGAGCCGTAGGCTCAATTCTGGGAATTGTATTTCTGGTCTTGCGAACTCTCATATAGCTAGACTGATTACTATCAATCTCCAACCCCACACTATCACCCCTCAAGACTGTAACCCTTTTACCAAAAGACTATGTTAGAAACAACCGAGAACAGCAACACCATGACTACCTCGGAGATCCCTTTGACTAAAGGCAGCAACTCGACTCCAACAGGGGAATTGCAGAACATCCAGGCAGCGTACAGGTTGAACGGGAAGAACTATCTAAAGTGGTCTCAACTTGTTCGCACGTTCTTGAAGGGAAGAGGCAAATAGAGTCACTTACTCGATACTTGGCCTAACAAAGGGGATGCCAAATTTGATGCTTGGGATGAACAAGACTCTATGGTGATGTCCTAGTTATGGAACTC
>JAOTQH010264582.1:0-11037 GCA_025631255.1 Cornus kousa | reverse complement strand
GAATTAAGGGAGAAAAAGATTTTCCCTTTGTCTCCATTATAGTGTCATCCCAGTCAAAAGTGATTGTAAGTTTGAAAGAGTGGAAGAAAAGAAAAGAAAAGAAAAGAATTAACAGACAAAGGAAAAAAAATCAGAACTTTTGTCTTTCAAACACTAGCTTCATATTCACATTCTTCATAAATCATTAAACAAATACATACACTTCTTTTCCTTTCTTTTTTGCTTAACCAAAGGTATCACACCCCCCTTTTTATTTTTTATTTTTAGGAATACATTTTTCATCTCTCAGGCCTTTTTCTTTCTCTCAAACTTTCATATCTACCGACCACAAGAGCAACATATTCTAAAAGTTTTTTTTTTTTTTTTGTCCAACGTGAAAAGCTTGGCCAGCTAATCAATACAATGAAATTACCAATGGGCATGAAATCATGTAAGCACTCTTATTTGTCGAGTGTTGCGGTAGTGCAGTACTCATCTGTTTCAACAATTTTGACATTCATCTTGCTTGTCTTTTTCTTTCTCTCAAACTTTTATATCTACCGACTAAAATAACACTGTATTCTAAAACTGTATTCAGTTGCATGTAATTTGAGCCTTGGAATTAAAATTGAAATGGTGAAATTAGATAAATTCTTGAGTTGCTTTTCTTTAATTTCATACCGTCAAACATAGCCTAAGTTATTATTATTATTATTATTTTTTTTTTTGCTTCTTTTTTTTTTTTTTTTGGTCTAAAATAAAAAGCTTGGCCAACTAATCAATACAATGAAATCAAGGCAACCAATGGGCATAAAATCATGCAAGCACTCCTATTTGTTGAGTGTTACAAACTCGTCTGTCTCAACGAATATATATATATATATTTTAATTTTCAACCAATAGGCATTGTTTATTCCATGATGAGCAACAAATTACCAACATGCTTGACTTTTTTAATAGTTGTAGAAAGTTATGGTGATAAGAAAACCTAATATTGCATTGGGAAAAGATAGTAATAAAGGGTAGTAAGGTCGGGTGTTGGTAGGACTGAAGCATCAGTACTCTATCTATACAGAAACCTGCAGAGAAGAGATAAAACTGCACCGAAAAGATAGGACACAGAGCGAACCATAGCTCAACACCACCATACTCCATTTGTTGGAACAGACACAAAGATACATAAAAAAAACTAATAATGGAGATTCAGAAACTTTATGTTCCAACCACATTTTGATGTAGTAGTAGAAGTAGTGCTTTCACTTATTATAACACAGGACATCTTCAATCCCATTGGGCTTGATCCAGCTCGATCTCTTGTGATCATCATCACTTCCCATCCTGCTATTTCCACTCACAACACGCCTCCTATTTTGTGAATTGGTGACATGAAATATCACTACAAATCTTTAAGGGCATGCCTAATTGTTGATTGATTTAGATGTAACAAGGTCATTGTAACACGTTAGTTAAAGATTAAAGTATTGTGTGCAGTGATAATGAAATTATAACATACCTGTTCCGATTTGACATGGAACCGTTTCGATTTAGTTCTATACACGACACTTCTACTGCTCAAAAGTCTGAAAATGATTAAAACTACGGAATAAAAATCACGAGTAGGGAATGCAATTTTGACCTTTAGAAATTTACACCCGTATTTGGGGTAAGTAATTACACCCCATTTACTTTAAAAACAAAAATTACAACCCTTTTGATCAATTTAAACTTTTTTAAAAACTAATTATTCCATAGTATTAGAAGATTTGCATGCATGCGAGTTAAGAGTTATGGTAATCAGTGTTGGAACAGAAAATCATGTGCCTTAAAACCTTGGTGCTATTGCGTAAACACAATGGCATAGTCACATGTGAAAAGAATATCGAACTTAGGTTAATAATATATATACACACGCATCTGACCCTGTAGACCCCACAATAACAGAAGTGTCATGTGCACTAGATTGTGGAGAGGTGAGAGGCAAAGCATTTAGTATAGGCAAGACTAGCAGGGTAGGGCGTTAGGGACAGCAGGGTTTGGTGATGATGCTTTGGAGAGATGGTTATGGAGAGTAAAAGATGCTGTTCATTTATTTTATTTATTTAAAATAAAAGTACATATGGTCCTTGTGCATACAAGAATCATATAAATGTGGAGGCAGCGATTAGGGTACAATAAGACATGTCATGGGAGATGGGACACATTTTATCCCTCATGTCAAATCCCTCCTTGTGATACAATTACCACCGTTACTGCTATCAAGTGTGTGTGTATATATATATGCATGGACTCAATTCAACTCTTTAATCATTCATGAAAAATGATTACCAAAACGAAACAAACAACACAAACAACAAAATGATATATTTTATCAGAAGCTTTGGCCTCCCCATTCAATTAGTTTTTTCACTTTCACAATCACTACTTATAATTAATAATCTTCATACAATAAATATTGTTAGATTGATAAGATTATTAACTACTCTACTCTTCTTCTCTCTTTTTTTCCTTTTTTTTATATTTATTTTTAATTATAATCAATAATATGATTAGTTAAGAATCAAATAGTTTCATCATAGATAAAATAGGACATACGCACAATTTTAGAACTTAGATTGGATGCATCATATAGTTTTTGTGACAAAAAGTTATATCATACTCAGAAATTGGTCATTTTACGTGATCAAAGGGTAAACATGTACTTTCATCATGTTTGGGGTGTCATTGTTTAAGTTTGCAACTTTAGGGGATATCTTTGTCCAAAAAAGGACTAAGTTGTATATGATTGTCAATAAGACAAATATCAGATAGTGTCGTTATAATTAACCCTAAAATAAATATATATATTAATATCCTTTTAAAAAAAAGTATTATAATTATATATATATTAGACTGCATGCTTTACTCACGTGACATGAACTCCACTTTGGAATGTTCTCCACGTACACTGGAATTAGAAAATATTTTCCTTCGTCGTTTTCGTTTCATTCTCGCTTGGTTAAAAATGGTTTTGGTTAAACGTTTGACAACCAGATCGTATCGTCTTTACCAAATTTCGCTCTCTCTCTCTCTCTAAAATTCCTCTCACTCCATTTAAATCCTATAATTCCTTTCTTCCACCGAATGCACACCTATATTTCGGATATGGATTCAAACTTAGCGGAATCTATGATGCGCGATTGAAAAAGAAAAACTGAAGAAGACGACGAGGGAAGAAGGCGGGCTTTTCTTTCACAGAAGGAAAGGAAAGCTCGCCGATCATGTCGTCGGCGTTCTCAACAACAACATCTCCATTCACTCTTCTCCTCCTCTTCGCCGTCGTGATTGGCTCATGCTTTCCTTTGACCACCGCCGCCGCCGCCGTCCGGTCAGAATCCAACTCAACAACCGTCATTCGGTTGCCCAGCGACAGAATCTCCGGCGACATCTGTGCCGGAAAAGTCACTCGGACGTCCTGCCCCGTCAATTGCTTCCGGACCGACCCCGTGTGCGGCATCGATGGCGTCACGTACTGGTGCGGGTGTGCGGACGCGCAATGCGCCGGCACTAGCGTCGCCAAATTAGGGTTTTGTGAGGTTGGGAATGGAGGAAGTGATACAGTCTCTGGGCAGGCGTTGTTGCTGGTTCATATTGTTTGGCTCATATTACTTGGCTTCTCCGTATTATTTGGCCTTTTATGATGAACCCAAGTTCTCTCTGGTGCCACTAAAAAAAAGTGTCCCATGACAATGCAACAATTTTACATAACTCATTCGAATATATTATGTTGCATAACAGGTGTATTGTGTTGCATAAGAACACAAAAAAGGTGAACATGATTGATTAGATGATTCTCTGATTAAAAATTGAATTACTCCTTTCTAGGCTGTTTTGATTTGATGATTAGAGTGTATTTGAAACGAGGTCAGATGATTTACTATATGGTAGTTTGTTGCATCTTTTGAATATATACATATATGTATATATGTATATGTACATACATACCAAATGTATGTATGTATTCATTTACGCTTTGCAAATGTAATAGGCAGCTTAATGTTTTTTTTTTTTTTTTTAAAATTTATTTTTTCTTTTATGTTTGGAATTAAAGGATTTATTTTTTCATGTATTTCTTGTTGTTTATTTATTTAAATTTGGAAGAACATGATTAAGAAAATGTAGAATAGCAAGTATATGTATTTGGTATAGTTGATTCGAATATATTATGTTGCATAGTGGGTGTATTGTGTTGCATAAGTGGTACGAACGCAAAATCAATCTGATTGATTATTCTCTGATCGAAAATTGAATTATTCCTTTCTTTGCTGTTTTGATTTGATGATTGGAGTGTATTTGAAATAATTAGTTGCTTCTTTTGAATATATAAATATATGCATGCATGCACATCTATGTACGTATGTATTCATTTACGCTTTGCAAATGTAATAGACAGCTTAATGTTCTTGGGTTGGTTGGTTGGTTGGTTTTTTTTTTTTTTTTTTTTTTTTTGGCAATCAAAGGATTCATTTTTTTCATCTTGTGACTCCAAGTTGTTCTTGTTGTTTGTTTATTTAAATTTGGAAGAACATAATTAAGAAAAAAGTAGAATATAGTATATTTTTAGTTTTACATAATTAAATTGTTCTATATATAATAGATTCTTGGTTTTGGATTTTATAATTTTAAAAGTGTTGAGTGAGATGGTAAAACATTCAGGAATGACAAAATGATATGAAAGTATATCTAATTTCCGATGTCACAATAAGCATTCACCACCAAAACGACTTACTTTTTTCCGACACTACTAATGCCATTTAGCTTCTCCCTTTGCAACGAACAATTTAGAAGTGACTTGCTATTTTTGTATTTTATAATTAAAACGATGACATTAAATAGTTTCATGCTGATAATTCATTAATGCTTCTAATTCATTGTATATTATGGACAACATTGTATGAACATTATATATGTTTGAAAGAATTACCACCAAAATTCTACCTTTTCTATTAAAATTCATATAAATTCTATAAATTCCCTTGGAGAATAATGAGTCGTATTTTTCATTTATATCCTTACTAAATTAAATATAAATTTTAGGTTCAAAGTTTCATTTATTTGACAAAATTAGATATAAATTAAGAAGAAAAGGAAACATTTTATTGACTTTTTTTATTCAATATTTAATTTCTTATATTTTTAAAGTTGTCGTACACAGATTTTTTAATTGAATTTTTAAATTAAATTAATTATGTTTAAACTCATAGTGATTCATTATTTAATTAGAAGTTAAAGGACTATATAGAAAATTTAGATATATATCAATTGTTCAATTTGTAGTTACAAAATTTACTTCTACTTAATTAGGTTATAAATGATTTAGAACTTAAATGACCAAAAAAAAAAAAAAAAAAATTCCTTATTGGTTCGAAAGAAATGTTATAGGATTTATGTCTTTTAATAAGAAAAAGAGGATATGATAATACTTTTTCCGTGTATATTTGCCTAAGGAGACTTGTGAATCCACCAAGCGAGTTCACTCGAGAGACATATAAATACTAAATTATTGTTTGTTGCAACTCATCGAGATGGTTCAATTTTTTATTTATTTAATTTTTTGGGAAGGCCACTTTTATTTTTTAAGTTATACCTTGCAGGTCCGTTTATTTTGGCATAAACATTTTATGGCAAATGTAAAACATTTTACTTGAGAAAATTATTCTTCATTTTATTTTCTTTGGTGTACTTTCTGTTTGGTTGAAATTCTAAAAATTACTTTTCAATTCTTAGAATATGTTGCACGTACACGCATTAGTATATATAAGAGGAACAAACCAAAAGTAAGTAAGATCGATCACACTTTTTCGGTCGATTAGAAAACTAGTTCGACGATCGAACTGTTCTCTGTGCAAAATTGTGATATAACAGATCTGAGATAGTAGCCATATTAGCTCTCACCACCATTAATAAATCATCAGCAAAAAACTGATCAGTGAAAGAAAGACCAGCTTGTATTGTATCTTGGGTAGGAATTATCACCTTGAACATAGACATTAAGTGGAATACTCCCTTGTATTCGTCTATATTGATCTTGCAATGATATTGAAACTTTAGGGTATATACATATGCTTCTCCTACGAGTAACTTGATTACTCACCCTAGTGGTTTGGGTTATTTTTCAGGTAAAGAGACAATGTTCATGGATGCTCTTCATCCTTAGAAGCTTTAGAGCTATTTGAAGCATTTTTGTATATTAGCATGCAAGTGTTTAGCATGACTTCTCTTTTGCTATTATATTTTATGTACCATGTATGTATGGTACTTTTGAAGATTCAACAGCACCCCAAGAAAAAACAAATACAAAAATCAATAATAGCATATGAAAAGAATATATTTCCAAAAATTAATTTGATATTAAATCATGAAAATACAAAAATAATATGCTACATATATTACAAAAGAATATATATACATAAATAAATATATATGGTGGTGTTCAGCCTACTTCAGCAATAGCATATGTTATTTGAAGTCGATTCGCGGCGTTCCCATATAGACACTTATATATATATATATATATGTTTATGTTGTATTCAGTAGAATGAAAAAACAGTGGCAGCGGCATCTTGTTTCTTTTCCGCAAAACAGAAAGAGAGCAATTCCATAGAACTAGTTTCTCTCTCTCTCTCCTTATTTTCTCTCCATTTTTCTTTTCTTTTAAATCTCAATTTTTCTCCTTCATTTTTCGGCCAATCGATCGGGTTTTCAACCTTGGTTCCCTGACAAAAAATGTTCCTCTCATCATTCTCTATCACATAGTCAAAGGATTTAATTTTCAGAGGGGCAATGATTATTTTACGAATTTTTGAAGTTTTTATATCTAAGACTTCAGAGGGGTTTTGGGCCACTTCGAATCAGATTCTGGAACCTCACCTTTGGAGCAATATACTCTTCTCGTCGTCGGCTACATTTCCACAAAACAATTTTCTGTTCCGCTGCCGTTGACCGACATTGACTTCTTTGGAGATATGGGTTTGTGTTAATTCTGTTCGCTTTGTGTCAATACTCAGATGATGCTCGAGCTTCGGGATATTGGAGCCAATCCTCTGAAGAAGCTTACGTGACTATCCTCTACGACGATGAGTTCCTACTTGGTGTTCGTGTTCTCGGAAAGTCGATTCGGGACACTGGGTCGACCAAGGACATGGTCGTGCTTGTTTCTGATGGCGTATCGGGCTATGCCAAGAGGCTCCTCAAGGTATTTATTGTACTATGCTTATTTGGTTGCCGAGAAAAAGGATTTGGATAAAAACAGAAATCCAAAATTTGAATATTATACCATTTCATTAACTAACGTAGTAATACTAATTCGATTTCATAATTGCCAATTTCTGTAGATTTCTACTTCTTCTCCTGCCAACCAATAAAAGGGTTGTTACAAATATAAAATCTGTGGTGGTAGTATTTTAGTTTTTAGGAGTACTATTTTTTATTGGTGATTGTTTAAAATCTATCTCAGCAACCAAGTTATTGACTGAACCTTTGTTTAATTGCTTAGAAACTAAGTTGTATAGTGAATCTTCTGTTCGAAAAGAAATGGAATAGTATACTCTATCTGTTTAGTGGAGGCTTTGGTTTTATGGGGGAAGTGTAAGATATAAAATATTAGTTATTGTTATGTTCATGTGTTTTCTCAACGGCGAAAAGAAGTGCTAGTAACTAGTATTGTTTTTGAGAGCAAAAATCAAAACATGAATTTATGATTGTAATTCTGTCTACTGGTGCATCAAGAATTCTATGTACTTCTTAATTTTACTTGAATTTAGCTCACTTATTTTCCTTAATGAATAATGTAAGGCAATTGATATTATTTGTACAGGCTGATGGTTGGATTGTGGAGCTGATAAGTTTGTTGGCAAACCCTAATCAAGTCCGGCCACAGAGATTTTGGGGTGTTTACACGAAGCTGAAAATATTTAACATGACTAACTACAAGAAAGGTGATTGACATTTCTCATCATTTGTTTGGTTGCTGAGGAAAAGGGGAGAGAATAATTTTTTGGTTGTCATGTTTGCTGTTGGCTGTTGCTTGGGTTCCCTATCATCACCACAGCTGCCTTTCTCCCCTCCCAAGCCCCCCAAAAATTGAAAAAGAATAAGTTGACTCTGCTAAGCAAAGTAGTTGTATTATGCTGAGTTGAGCCTCCTAATCATTTTCTCGCTTCCAAAATGATAAAAATTTGAAGTTTAATTTCTACATTCATTGTTTCTCTCCTGAAGCTCCTTAGCAACTGAAGGAAATTAGTTGATTACTTTGGCATATGGTCTATTATTATATTTGTCATAATCTTCATTCTCTTTTTTTTTTTTTTTTTTTTTTCCTCCTCTTCTTGCAGTGGTGTATCTTGATGCCGATACGATTGTTGTTAAGAGTGTCGAAGATTTATTTAAATGTGGGAAATTCTGTGCTAACTTAAAACATTCAGAGAGGCTGAATTCTGGAGTCATGGTAGTGGTACCGTCGGAAGCAGTTTTCAATGACATGATGAGCAAAGTGACCACCCTGCCTTCTTATACTGGAGGCATGGCATTTCATTCATGTGTTAATTACTTTTAAATTTTTTATTTTATTTTATGTATTACAAAATGTTATTTTCTATACTTAATGGGGTCTTTTTCCCCTGTTTCTTTATGTTTTCAATGTTTAGTAGACTAGGTATCACATTTTCTCTATTAATCAATTTTGTTCTTTTTTGAACTTTGTTCAAGTGGAGTTTTCCACTATGAAATTTCGTCTTGAATAAGCTGTGGCTTCTTTTCCCTGTTTACAGGAGATCAGGGGTTTCTTAACTCCTATTACGTTGGTTTTGCCAGTGCACATGTCTTTGATCCAGACTTATCGCCGGAAGTGTTGCATTCTAGACCCTCTCCTGAGATGGAGAGACTCTCAACCCTTTATAATGCCGACGTTGGCCTTTATATGCTTGCAAACAAGGTACAAATTCCTGAGTTTAGAGCAGGATGTGTACTTTATGGTGTGCATGTTTTATATATTTTTACTAATATAGAAGTATCATCACCTTGCCCCCCAAAAGAAAAAGGTACAGAAGTATTGTTATAAAATCTTACTATTTTCAGGCAATTTTGCTCCTTCAGTATGATACCGATTACAAGAATTATTAAGTACTCAGTCTTAGTTCACTAAAAATAATAATAGAATCATCGAGTATATAAATTTTCTCCACCTGTGACTTCTAGAAAACAAGAATCCACTTTTGTTTGGTCAAAAATTTTATTAGTTTTTTATATAGAAGGACAATGTAATTCTTTTAAACAAATTTTGCAAATGTTCCTGGACAACATTAAATCTTCAGAAGTATCATTAATTTTTTGGCCTTATATTTCTAAAAGTACATTCTAATAATTAATAATGTAATATTATTTTGTTAATAGTATTAATCATTATTTCAACTCAACTCAACAAAGCCTTTTTCCCAACTACTTGGGATGAGCTACATAAATCCTATCTTTCCATTAAGATCTAAGGTCATAGCCTTAGTTAAACCACATGTTATCATACCATTCTTTACTAAATTTACCTACAATAACTTTGGCCTTCCATTTTCCTTAGCATTACCCTCACTGTGGTTCATGTCACTCTTCCTAATTGGTGCACTTGGTGGTCTTCTTTGCACATGTCTAAACCATCTTAATTGATTCTCTCTCATTTTATCTACAAGGTGCTACTTCAATCATCTCGCATATGTGTTCATTTATAATTCTATCATTTATAGTCTTATTGCACATTCATCTGAATCATCTTGACATTCACATTTTTGCCACTTACTTTATGCATATATTGTTTCTTACCTGTCCAACATTCTGTCCCATAAGATCGACTGCTCCAATAGATGTTCTATAGAACTTTCAATTCAATCTAACGGGATATGCTAATCACATAGTAAACTAAACCCATTTCTCCATTTAACCCATCCTACCGTAATTCTATGGATAGAATCATGTCCAATTTCTCCTTCATTATGAACAGTTAATCCTTAATGGAAATACTCATCTTTTTTTTACCTCTTGATCCTCAATTTTCAGCCCTTCCCTATTTTTATTTTTAGATTTACCACTCCATATATTAAGTTTCTTAATTATACTTAATTATTTATTTTTATATTTTTTTATAATTCTAGAATTTTCCTTCAAACCTCCAATTAGTACTTACTCCTACTCTATTTTCATCAATTAAGACAATATTATCAACAAATAACATGAACTAGGGAAATCTTATCTTGAATGTGTCTTGTCATTTCAATTACTTTGGTGTAAGCTTATAGTAATTGAAAATTAACTTGTTTTTCTCAGTCACACATACTATTAGGGAGATGGTTATTTAAAAAAATTAGAAGACGGTTTTTCATCAAATGATCTTGATCCATCTTTAGGAGCTACTTTAACGCAAGAAGAAGATGATGATACATTCATTAGATTTAGTAAACTTACTTAGAAGTTTGAGTGAGCCTCAAAATCATCCACAAAAGGAATGTTCTCCCTTATGAAGATCACTTTAGCTCCTTTCTTCCTCAGTATATCACCACCATAATCATGGTATCCTTGCCTTTAGGAATCACCTGTATGCTTCCATAAAAGACCTTGGATGCATAGCTTGTGAGAGCCTTCATTAGATGAGAACACAAACCCTAAAAGTCTAGAGAGAGAAATATTTATTTTCACACACTAATGATACCCAAAAGGTTGCTAACAATGCACATCATATATGTATTTATAGTCACATGGTATGTGAAAAGTAATTCTCAATCTCTACAATTAAAGTGCTATTTTCAATCTAATGGGCCTCCAATATCAAGTTGGGCTATAGGTGAGAATCCCTTGGGCTTAGTATTCTTTTGGCTCAAATGAATTAATAATTGTTGACCTAGTTCATTATACGATGACCCGATTCAATTAATTCATAAATTAATTTTTACTCCACTAAAAGAAATTAATTGACCTCCAATCAAATAGTAAATTATTACTAAGTCAATGATACACTTTGAACCCTCTCTATGCATAATTAGC
>JAOTQH010264571.1:0-11037 GCA_025631255.1 Cornus kousa | reverse complement strand
TTCACTTTTTGGACACTATTCACTTTTCGTCTTTTTCCCTGTTGGTCACTTTTTGGCACAACCTCACTTTTTGTGTTCGGAGTTGGTTTTTGATGTCACCAACCTTCATTCTAAGTGGTTTCCATGAAATACGTATCTTTATTTTTGTGGAAAGGTACTTTGGTTGCTCCCGGTGTCTAGAGGGGCATGGATGCATAGTTTTTCAGAAACATTTTCTTTTTTTGGGGTGTTTTTCGTAAATATCTTTTGAAGATATTTTATTTCGAGGGTTTTTAAGAAAATATTTTTGGAAGATATTTTCATTCTGGGTCATCCTGTAATTATCCCTTTTTGGAGGAGCCATTGTATAATTAACGAAAGTTATTGCAAAATGCCTCATTTTGAGCCTGGATCCTCGTACGGAATTCATTTTCACTCTTCATTGAGTCGTGTACTCTTAGAATTTCCTTCCAGTCATTTTTCCCAGTTTTAGGGTTTTTGACTCTAGTTGCCACCGAACTTACTAGGGGCATATCTTTCTGCTCGAGACTCAATTTTTGACGCCGTTTCTTTCGTTATTCATTTTTTCTCATTTTAGTTCTTTTTTGTTCACGATGTTTTGCCGTTTGAGTGAGTCTGTGCAGATTTCACTTTTCGTGACCCGACGGGACCCGTTCGGGGCACTTTTGGAGATTTTCTATAAATAGGGGTTAGTAAAAAGAAAAATGATCTCATCCTTTTCTTCTCCCATGGCCGGCCAGCAGCCATGACAACCCCCTAGGGGATGCCACCCTTCTTTTCCCAAATCAACCCTTTTCCTCTTTGATTTTTGCCTCAATGATTAATACTTTATTGTCGGGCTTAGTAAGATCTTCGTTTCCCCTATATTAGAATCCAGTTTCGACCAATTTTGAGTTCGGGTTTGGATTTTGGTGTTGCCGCATGGAGGATTGTTGTTCCCGGCATAACCCCGAAGTATCGTCGGATTCAGAGAGGTTTCCTTTTGGTGGCTTTTGAGATTTCATCTTAAATTGAGGTAGGGGATGATTATAGGTTTATGTGTTATATGATTTATGGTTTTTTTGATGTTTATATCATGTTTATGCATGAAATCTAGGATTTAATTTAATTTTTCATTAGATAAAAACTAATTCACATAGTTGTGTATAGAATTAATTAAGGACTTGGTATTAAGTTAGGCCTTCACTTGATCTATGATATATATTAAATTAAGAATTTTTGGAGTTGTTTTGAAATCTAAAGATTAAATTTTTTTATTTAATTAAATTCTATTTAACTATTCCAATGATGTAATTAAATTTTTGAATTGATATTAATGATGAGCTTGACATGTTCTTTAACATATATTAAATTGAGAATATTTGAATAAGTTTTAAAACTTTTATTTAATTATTTTATTTGTACAAAATATAATTGACATGGTTGTATTTAATATGTAATTAACTTGTAACGTGATATCAAATTAGACCTTGGTATGTTCATTAACATATGTTAATTTGAGAATATTTGGATGAGTTTTGAAATCTAGATATTTTAATTAAATGAATTAATTAAAATCTATTTCATGGTTCCTTTAATTTAATTAAGTTTTTAACTTGATATATGTAATGCCCTTGACTTGTTCCTTAGCATATATTAAATTGGAATCATTTGAAGTTGATTTAAAATCTAGAGAAATTAATTAATTTTTATTTAAGTGTTCTATTCATTTAAAATATTATTTGACTTGATATATGTAATGACCATACTATAATCTTTGACATATATTAATTAGGGAATATTTTATTGAGATTTGAAATTTAGAGAAATTAATTATTTTATTTAATTATTTTTCATTTTTATTGCGTTAATGATTTAATCATGTATTTGACGTTGATTGTATGTTTAAATCATGACTTTGAACTTGTATTATATTTAGGAGATTAAGTTTTCAATATTGATAATATTGTTATAGTGTGTAACGAATCGCACATTGAAGATTCGACATTGTAAATGCCATTTTAGACTTGAAACTTTAGGAGATGATGGTGTCGCTCCAACCGAGTTGCAATAAAAGTGTGTAGTGTGGCCTAGTTTGAATTTATAGAATGCCACTACTACTACTAACTACTAATATAGTTAGAGTGAGTAAGGATCGTCCCAAGGGAAATGAGGTGTATTTTTGCTTGAAAATTAATGTCGGATTAGTAGGTCGAATGATCAAAGATGATTTGTTGGTTGAGTTATATTAAAATTTAAACTAAGCAAATGCAATGTAAAACAGCTAAAGGAAATAAGGTGAAGAGAATATGAGAGAAATGTCTTAGGACTTATAGTTCACCATTAAACACCATCTTCCTATACGTTCAATTTTTGATGGATTGGGGGGATTATATGTTGCAAAGGAGAGTGTGTGCCATTAATTGAATTCTTAAGCATGGATGGCCAAGTAAGCATACATTGTCTAGCCAAACTAGTGAATAACACAACATATCAAATTAAGCCATTGTTCCTTCCTTTAAGTCCACAATTAATGCACATCATCAAATTAGAGAAATATACTACTTGCATTTATAAGCATGGAACATCAAACAACAAGCACGGATTGTCCTCCTATCTAAGAAAGTAAGGCAACTACACTATAACTAAGCTAGTGACATGAAAATTAAATTAATTAAACTAAGGAAGAGACACAATCCATCAAGAAATAAATATGTACCATCAAACAAACTACAAGAGTAATCTATTTAAGCACCATGCCTTGACCATCACTAGATTCATAAAATCAACACATATAGATATGCATCAATGTAACAAAATATAGAGATAAACACATGAACATCCATTCTAACATGCATAGACATATGAATAGAATTAAATGATCAATTGGAAGTATTAAACTATACAAATCATTGTAGAAACAAGATTTATATATATCAAATGTCAAAACAAGAAATACAACTAATCCCCATTAATTATAAAATATCAAGGTCTATAAGGCATGCTTAGGCTAACTCTAGCGCCAAAAAGATATTTAGCCACTCATTGATGTTGTCATCCAACCCTCAAGGGCTATCTCCATGGTAGAAATGATCTTCTTCTCCTTATTGGAAACCCTAGATTAGTGGAAGAACTTTCCCCAAATGGTGTGTATCTCTCTCTAATCTCTAGCTAAGCCTCTCTAACTAACCAAACTCTTTTCCCAAAATCTTTATATAGGTAACTCAAGTGTCACACTCAATGGTCAGACCTCATGCACTAGGACCTACAAATGACTGCACCAAGAGCACGCCTTTTAATTGGCTGGAACTCTGTTTTTCTCGCACTTGAGGCAATTTGATCGATCACAAGGGTGCTTCAATTGATCGAACTATGGCGGCACCTTTTTGGAATAATGACAAAACTAAGATATTTTCGGGATATTTTGGGAAACAGACAAAAGTGGTAGGTGGGGATAAGATCAAACAGATTCGATCGATCGAAGGAATGTTTGATCGATCGAAAAGGGAAATTTCCTGGAGATAAGGACAAAAGGCTCGATCCATCTTGGCATGGTTGAAACGATAACTGTGTGATCGATCAGAGCTTGTTTTAATCGATCGAAGAAGGCTTCCTTTCACCACTTTACTCCTTTCTTCCACTAAGCTTGAGATTGTTTCTTTTATGCTCTAATTCAGCTGAATTGACTTATTTTGGGGATAAGTGCCTGAAAAATGAAATAATATGAAATTAGATTAAAACGGGAAAATAAAATAGAATAAGGTAGCAGAACGTTCAAGTTTAAGGGGTTTAAATGCTCACTTTTTAGCGCTTATCATATGACTTGTGTAGTTCCATCTACACTTGTGCGTGGAAGGCGGCTTCTATGCATTATTTAATTTTGTACAAGTTTTGAACTTATTTTGGAAACACTTGGGACATCACACAATTTGATATAGTTGGGGCAAGGTCCTAATACGGGGGATAAGAGTTCCTTCTACAAATATAGTGCGCACTTGGGTTATTCCAGGGCATTAGTAGCCCGAAGTAACTGTTGATGTCTAGTGCGTACTTGGGTTTATCCCGTGGATTAGTAGTCCGATCAACTGCCACGTCTTGGTTCTATCTGGGATTCGATGTCCAAGATATTTCACTATTTGATTTCTCGTTTAATTACAAGTTGGCAACCAATGCTTAATTGTGACTTGTGATTTTAGTATATAAAGTTCTAAAATTGCTTTATAGACTTGTGTATTTTTGTATTTAATTTCAACCATTTAAGTAGTTGAGATGATGCCTTAGTTCACTTTGGAACATAAACGCTAGGTGGCATAAACCACTTTAATTGATTTCGTATTTTATATTTCAGGTTGATAACTTTGATAATCTATATCTTGTCGTGTTCTATTAGAAGTTACAATTATGTTAAACTGTATCATTTATTTGTTTTCGTATTTTAGATTTCAAGTTGATAACTCTGAGAATCTTTATCTTGTTACGTTGTATAGTATGCTTTTACATTGTAAATTGCATAAATATTGTGGTTTGTGCTAGAAATGCTTTAAGGTAGTTGAGGATGCTCCTTGAGTCTCACCTTGGACATAGACGTTAGGTGACATTAACCACATGAATTGATTAGTATCAATTTAATGAACTGTAAAATGTTAGGTCATTTGCATGTTCATCTTCCTATGAGTAGCTTTATGTTATTCACCTATGTTGTGGGGATATATTTCAGGTACATGAATATTGATTTGGGATGCACACTATGCCTTGGATGTTTTGTAGACTTGAAGTATTTGATTCATGCAATTATTAGCATGAAATGCTATTTTTGGTTTAAAATGTCAAAACTTGTATATTTGGTTTTGAATATGTAATGTGCACATAACTACACCTTTTAAGATGTATTTGATATGTATGTAATGAGGCCATGGGCCAAGTACTCATTATTTGTATTCTAAGTACTTTAACTTTCAAGTGATATTATTAAAAAATGAAAAAATAGCATGCTTTAGCTTGACTTTATTTGCATGGGGTGTGGGAAATGTGCTAAGGCACATTCATAGGGTCCCTTTTTATATTCATGAAGTGTGGCCAAGGGATAAATGGTCTTTTGAAACCATTTTATAATTTTAAGTTTCAAATTTTTTTTAAAAAGTCCATTTTAGGCAAATTTGAGCGTTGGTAGGTCAAATATTGCATCGGGCTTTTTTGGGGCCCATAGGTCATTCCCGCACACTTAAAATCATTATTTACGTTTGCGTGCATAATCATTTTAGCACACAACACCATATAAAGTCAAATGAATACTTGGTAAAAAATTGCATTTTCAAAGTTTTAAGCACCTATCTGATCTAAAGGCATTCCAGGCATTTCACATTGAAATTAAAAAATTTCTTTTGACATGGCCAGCTAGAAAACTTGATTTTAAGTGGGGTTTTTTCTTTGTATTTTTTCAAAAAAAATCATCTAAGGGTCTGAAACAGCTCTCAGTTCTGAAATTGGTTGTTGTCAGCAACTATCTCAGCCACCTGCATAGCTCACGCACGCAGCGCGTGCATAGGTGCCCTTGGGTGCCTCCTTCAGCCGCGTCGATGCCCATTTTTGTTTTTGCTCTTTCTCCTTCATTCGGACTCTGAATCAAGTGATTTTTGAGTCTTACTTCGTTAATTTTTTGTCGTCTATCCAATGGTGTGCTCGGTAGCATCCACATCTTTCTTAAAATTATCATTTTGCCCCTTAAGGCTAAACTTGTCCATTTTTCTTTAACAGTCGCTTCCGCTTGTCTTCCTTTTGTTTCTGTGGCTTCATGAGAAGTCATAATTTTATCTTAGGGATGACGTACATCTCTCGAGACTTCATTTTCACATGAAAGGACCATTTTGCCCTTAAGGGCATGCTTGGTCTACTTTTGAACTTTTTCTTCCGTGTTCGTTCTCGTTGAGTTCTGTGGCCTCGTGGAAGGTCACTTTGGCATCTTAGAGATGTATTCATCTCTAAAGACTTGGTTTTTAAATTTTGCTTTCGCATTTGAGATCCATTATCGGGTCAAACTTAGGTTCATCACTGGATGCACTGGCTTGAAAAATTAGGGCCGTCACATATATATATAGTGCTGGTGTAAAAAAAAAAGCGTATATGATGGGGAACAAAAAATTATTACTATTTAAGAATATAAATATTTGGCCCCATATTAAGTGTGTATTGGTTAAAGTTTACTAAACAACCATGAATGAGGAGAGGAGAGAGAAATTGAGAGAGAGAAAAAAAAATAGTTATTTTAGGAGATAAACTTGTTTAAGTTTAATTAAAAAGCTTGAATGATGATGGGAAGAGAGAAAATATAAAAAATAACAAATTATTTTTGGAGATAAATTCTTTGAAATTAGTGTTTAATAATGTTTGGAGACAATTACAATATAACTTATATAAGGGAACTATAATATTTTGGTGCCTTAGGCGGCCGCCTAAGTCTCGAGCTGCCCCTTCACTGTGTTAAATTAGATCAATGTGTTTTTTAAACTTAAAGATTCTGGTGATAGGATCCTGTTGTAAAGCATAAAATGGAAGCGAATAGATAAATAAAACAAGTAAAACACTGACATATTATGTGGTTCAAACACTAGGACCTACATTCACGACACAAAGAGTCCAAAGAGCTACATCACTTTTATAATACTCTCCCAATTCATATACGATACAATTTTTATAATACTCTCTTAATTCATATATAATATATTGGCAGAGACTCCTTTATATATGGGAAGAAATTATGAGAATTGAAAGAATTAGAAAATAGGAAACAATGAGGATTTTTCTCCACGAATTCCTTTAGTAACACCAAATCTTCAAAAATAGGAAACAACATCAATTACTGAAAGATTTTCCTCCATTGATACTCCCTCTCAAGTTGGAGTATGAATGCCTAACTTGCCACTAAGATGACGAGTAACAACACGTGTGAATGATGAAGAGAGATGAGGGAAGACAAAAAAACATTGCTACCAAACACACCGATAGCACAAACAAGTCAAACAAAAATTGCCGGAGACACGGCAAAGGCAAACATAATGCTATCGAACACACCGGCAACCCAAATAAGTCAAATAAAAATTATCAGAGACACAGCAAAGGCGAAGACAAAGCTACCGAACAAACTGGCAGCCCAAACAAATCAATACAAACTGTCGGAGACACGACAAAGGCGAAGAATAGTCCGAGCACACCGGCAGTTCAAGTAAGTCACAAATAGCACCGAGAAACCTTTAGCAATATTTCAGATGCTAAGGGAATACCCCAAAATAGTGGTCCGAACCTAGAAAGAGATTTAGGCTCTGATACCATGTTGTAAAGCATAAAACGGAAGTGAACAGATAAATAAAACAAGTAGAACACACAGATATTACATGGTTCAGCCACTAAGACCTACATCCACAACACAAAAAGCACATAGGGCATCATCATTTTTACAATACTCTCTCAATTCATATACAATACCAATTTTATTATACTCTCTCAATTCATATATAATACAATGGTGGAGGCTTATTTATATAGGAGAAGAAATTATGAGAATAGAAAGGATTAAAAAATAGGAAATAATGAGGATTTTTCTTGACTCATTCCTCTAGTAACACCAAATCTTCAATAATAAGAAACAACATCAATTACTAAAAGATTTTCCTCTACTGATTCCTTCATTAAATCTTCAATAGATCTGGTAAGACGACATCCTTTGAGTTTAAGGGCCATTCTCTTATCTACGAGCAGAGGGAGGAAAGAAGGGAGATATATTCCTATTTGTCCTTCTGTACAACATTAATTCTTGGTGCTTTTTACATTGTTTCACTGTTATTTTATTTTATTTTTTTAGCTTTATAAGCAAAAGAGGCTGTAGAGAAGAAGAGAACTCGGAATCAAACCTTGGAAGTCATACAGACCTGAGGGATCATGAAAGGCAGTGGCCAGCCTCAAGTAACTGCAAACCAAATGCAAAATTAAGATTTATTGATGAGAGTGACAATGACAATTACTTTTGTGAAGATGAAGAAAGAAAAGAAAAGAAAAAATGCCTCAAAGCCCTAGGATTATGACAGTATTTTGAACTACTAAATAGAGTATCGATGCTGTTATGTTATCCCCATCAAAATTCAACTTAAAAGGTTGTACATGCCAAAAAAACTAGTGCTCTGTCATAGTCATGGATAATAGATTTAGATCTTGTGACGGCCCTGGATTTTCAAGCCAATGCATCTTGTGATGACCCAAAGTTTGACCCGATAACGGATCCTAAATGCGGAAGTAAAAAAACAAAACCTAGGTCTCTAGAAATACAACACATCTCTAAGACACCAAAGTGACCTTCCATGAGGTCACAGAACTCGACGGAAATAAAATGGAATCCAGGGTTGAAAATAGACCAAGTATGGCCCCAAGGGCAAAATGGTCTTTCCAAAAGGAATCAAAGTCTCGAGAGATGTACGTCATCCCTAAGACAAAAGTATGACTTCCTATAAAGCCACAAAATCTAAAAAGAAAACAAAGCAGAAACGACGTTTAAAAAAAAAGGGATAAGTTTAGCCCTAAAGGCAAAATGGTCATTTTTAGAAATATATGGGTGCCACCGAGCACACTGTTAGACAGATGACGAAAAAATAACAAAATTTGACTCAAGAATCGCCTAATTCGGAGTCCGGATGAAGGAAAAATGCGAAAAACAAAATCAGAGTCATGGCCAAGGGAGGCACCCCATGCGTGGGTTGCGCACACGGCCAAGCCGTTGACAACAACTGGTCACTTTTTACTAATTTTTCCAGAACTGAGAGCAAAAACGAACCCTTAAACGAATTTTTTTGAAAAATCTCAAAGAAGAAACCCCCCTTAAAATCAAGTTTTCTAGCTGACAATATCAAAAGAAAATTTTAATTTTGATTTGAAATCCCCAAAATGCCCCTCTGTTCAGTTTTGACAAAAAACCTAAAAATGTAATTTGCTTCAAGTGTTCAAATGGTCAAATATGAATTTGTATGATAAAACGATTGTGCACGCAAACGTAATAAGTATTTTAAGGTGCGCGGGAATAGTCCACAGCCCCCAAATATGCCCAATGCAAAATACAACCTGTCAAACCTAAAACTTGCTTAAAATGACTTTTAAAAGTAAAACTTTAAACCAACATGCATAGATGAAAACGCAAAGGTGTTTGACCTTTGGCCACACCTCAAATATATTAAAAGAGTCCCAATGAGTGTGCTTAGGCACACTATACATATTTTGAATTAAAAATGACACATTAAAACTTCCAATTTCTTCATTTTTCAATAATTATGTATGAAACCAAAAGTACTTAAAAGAAGCAACTTAAAAGTAAATGGCCCTTGGTCTCATTACATATATGTTAAATATGCCCTAATGAGTGTATCTATGTACACTTTACAAATCACAAAGCATAAACCGCATATTGAACCTAGCTAAGTATTACAACTTTATAAGTAAAACTTAAACATGCTAACACTTGCATGTGAACAAAATACTTCAAAAATACTCTAAATTAACAAGACAACCTAAGGATGTTGTATGTCTTGAAACCACTTCTTGCCTGAAACAAATTGCATTCAGCGGGGTGAGTAACTTACATTACTCGTAGGGAATGAACATGCATAAATCAAAAGTTTTACAAATTTTACAAGTTGATAAGAATCAATCCATGTGGTTCATTCCACCTAATGTCTATGTCCAAAGCAAGACTAAAGGAGCATCCTAAGCTACCTTAAAGCATTTCTAGCATAAACCACAATATTTATACAATTAAAAGATATAAGAGCATACGATACAATGCAACAAGATATAGATTATCGAAGTTATCAACTTGAAATTTAAAATGCGAAAACAACTAAAGTAGTTCATGCCGCCTAACGTCTATGTTCAAAAGGGAGGCTAAAGAATACCTTAAAATTACAAATAAACATGTTATAAATTGTTTACCAAAATTGAAATCAACAAATTAAAACTTTAATAGGCAATACCAAATTGTAAGAAAAACGAACGAAATTAACAAAAAGTATATACTTGTACTAATAACTACCATATAGCTAGTAGAAAAACAAGATATACAAGAAGGCATAGTTAACTTGCAAATGAAGACGAATCAAACACAAAGCTTATACTTGTACAAATAACTACCACATACCTAGTAGAATGACAAGATATACAACAAGGCAAAGTTAACCTATAATTGAAAGCAAATCAACGTGAAGTATACAACACATCAAAAGTTACCAAATAGTTTGCACATAGACTCCACTATGATGCAACTCACACATGTACTTTATGATGCATGTGACCAAAAAGAAATGTCAGAATCAAGTTCAGAATATGAAAACAAATTGGTGCACTTCCACACCCCACTACCCAAGTGTATTGCAGGACTTTCAACCCACCGGACACGATGTCCACTTTTTTTAATATTCGGATAGCGTCCATCCTTCAAACTCGTTATGTATGCCATGCATACATAGATTAAAATAAAATACGTGTTTATGGAAAGAATGATGACTACAATGCTCTTAAAGCCCAAGTGGCACTCACACAACATAATTTATACATAAACAGTACATATCTACAAGTCATAATGTAAATTTCTAAGTTACAATACAAGTCAACTTATAAAATACATTAATCTAATTATGAAGCAAGTTTTAAGACCTCATCTACAATGGCATGTAAGAGGTCGAATCTTCAATGTGTGATTCGTTACACTTACAAGGCACAAAATGTCGAATCTTCAATATGCGATTCGTTACACATACAAGGCATAAAATATCAATTTTTCAATGTTTGATTCGTTACATGCTATAATGACATTATAATTCAATATTGAAAACATAATCTCATGAATATAATACAAGTCTAAATTTATGGTTTAAACAAGCAAACAACTTCTAATACATGGTTAAATCATTAGTAGAATAAAAATAGAAATTAATTAAATAAAATAATTAATTTCTGTAGATTTCAAATCTCATCCAAGTAATCCCTAATTAATATATGTCAAAGATCATAGCATGGTCATTACAC
>JAOTQH010264560.1:0-11037 GCA_025631255.1 Cornus kousa | reverse complement strand
CATCCCCCCCCCCCCCCCCCAAAAAAAGAAAAAAAAAAAAATTCCCCTTGATTCTTATTAAGTCTACCAATCACTGTTTTAGGAATTGGAAACAAAGACATGAAATATGTAAGAAGATTAGCTAAGGTACTCTTCAGTAATGTAAGTTTTTCCCCCTTTAGACAAATATTGTTTCTTCCACCCCGATAACCTCTTTTGAAAATGTTCCACCACTGGATCCCACACAGCAACTCTCCTAGAATAAACACCAATGGCAACCGCAAATAAGAGATAGGAAAAACCTCCACTCACAATTCGCAAACATATGTATACAGTTTGTCACTTCTTTCTCACATGAGAATCTTCTTTATTTTATTTTTTTCATTTAATTTTTTAAATAAATAAATTAAAAAATAATAAAATAAAATTTTTATTTTTATTTAATCTTTTAAATAAATTAGTTATAAAATAATAAAATGGATAGCGAAACAATAGGTTGCACACCATGAGACAAAGTTAGTAAAAAAAAGTGGATAGCCACGTCAACACACTTTATTTAAGTGTGCTGATGTGGCAATCCACTTCAAAAAGTGGATAGATAACATGAGTACATACCGGATGCCCTAAGCCACTAAATAAATCTTCTAAGGTCTGAGAGAATTTGTCTTAACTTTATGCCTTAAGCTTGTTGTAGAACTAGTAAGAAAAACAACATTCTTTCATTTGTAGGAAAATTATGGAGGCAACAATGTACTTTCCACCCTCCAAGATATTACACCAATATCTTGGCAAGGTTGTAACATTATTTGATACTAGCTAAACTCTAGACACTTGCGTTGGTGCCTCACCCTCATTCTTGTAGCATAACTTCTTGGTTACAAATGACATTCCCACTTATTTATAGGCATCCTATCTACTATCTAAAACTTTCCTCATAAATTTACAAACCTACGAAATTCCCTAATCTCTTAGAAAATTCTCTAGACTCCACAAATAGGGTTGTAAACGAGACGAGCCGAGCTGAGCCGAGTAGTGGGGTATTCGAGCTCGGCTCGGCTCGAAGAAGTTCACGACCAATCGAGCCGAAATACAACAATAATCATATATATGTATATGTGCGTGTGTGTGTATATATATATATATTGATAAGTAAGAATACGTATATTGCATAGATGTATTCCACAAAAAATAAATTATTACATACATTTTCCCAAAAAAAATTAGCTTTTTGTTGGCAGTCGATCATTGTACATATGTGAGACAGAGATAGACTGGTAGAGGGTACAATTAGCTCTAGATTGCAGTCGATGAAGAGAGATGTAGATGAGAAGCTTTCTTCAGGTGCGGCAATGTGAAAGAAAGCACGAGTAGCTGATGAGGTTATAATTAGACTAGGGTCAGGGTTATATATATATAGTCTTAGGGGTTATGGGCCTTAGTTGGGCTGAGAGACAAAAGGTTAATTTTTTTCACTTTAAACTTTAAATGGGACTTGTATATAATAAATGGGTTGTGTATGAATTAGTGTATAAATTAGTGTATAGAATCTCACTATTATTAATTTATTAATATGCAAACATGTTAATGAGCTTTGTTCACCAACAAATGAGCCGAGCGAGGGGTTGCTTGAGTTCGGCTCGTTTATTAACCAAGATTGAAAATCTAGTTTGAGCTTTGTTTGTTTATTAAACAAACGAATACGAACTGAGCTCTTAGCGATCTGAGCTCGAGCTGTTTGTCAAAAGATTGATTCATTTATAACCTTATCTACAAATATCTACTAAATCTCCAATATTCTATAATCTTCCAATTCTCTCTTGAAAACTCCACAATCTCTTCAACACTCACATAGCCGCCATGCAAATCCTACTCATTGAACACATGTCGCGCATGACGTTACAGTGTGTGAATTCTAACCAGTAGGATCCTCATATGACATGCTATGTTCCAATTACAAGAATGGGATATTCTTTGATTCTTTAAAGATTGTTAAGGAGCTTAAATTACGTTGAGGTGAGTGGCCACCAATATCTCCTATCACACTCAAGGGTAAAGTGCCAAGTCCAAGTTCAAGTTGGGATGCTCATATGAGTTATAGTTATCGACAAAGGGGAAAAAGAAAATAATTTTAAGTAATTATGTGTTGGAGAATATTATTATAAGAACCCTTACTTAAATTACTCCCCGACAAAATATTGCTATGAGACTTGTTGCCATGCTTGTATTTAACTTTCTGTGTAATTCCTTCATTATAATATACTTACAAAGCAAGAATACTTGTAGAGCATTTCACCTATAAATAGAGGTGGTCATTATATACAAAAATCACGAGTATAATAAAGATATGAGGCCTTTGTGCTGTATATGTAAACCCTAGTGGTTGAATCACGTATATCCTTGTGTTCTTCATTTTTTATTTCTCTCTTCAATTTTGACATGGTATCAGAGCCAGGTTTGCTTTGAGCAAACTAATTTCTTCAAACTAACATCGCCGAAGGCACAACCCGAACAAATAAGGCCAGGAGGGCATCCCCGACAGAAGGGACAAGACAACCGATGCTTCACAACAAAATAAAAATAAAAAAAATAAAATAAATGGTAATCTCCCCATAAGGCCCCTACTTGATACCTTCTTCTTCTTCTTCTTCTCCCTTTTTTTTTTTTTTTTACACTATCAAATATGTTCATCTCATCATATAAAGGTTTTTACCTACCTCATGGTTCCTTTTCAACAGCCCTACACTTCTTTGGTCATAACAACTAAACATGCCACACTTACACACCGAAAAGTCACCGTCATAACAACTAAACATACCACACTTACACATCGAAAAGTCAGAGTGTAGATTACATGTGGTCCACTCACTACTGTAAAATATTTGAGGCTCATTATAATGTTCTAAGACAATGGAAAGGACCAAATCAGATTGATGAAAAACAAAACCTAGCAAACAATAAGAGGAGAGTGTAACAAGAAAAGATGGAATCTACTAACCTTTTTCGAAGAATTTTTACAACGTAACACAGAATTTTCGAATTTGGTGGTTTTTCGCCGCTCGATCACATGTCAACAGCTGAAAGCATAGCCTAACAGCATTTAGGTTAGGGTTAGACCAAAACTACAAAATATATATATATATATATATATATATATATTAAAATCAATATAAGGGCTCGATGTAGTGCATTTGTAGAGTGAGAGAGGAGTCTTACCTGGTTCGAGGACTAAAGAGAAACCCTAAAAAGCGATTTCTGTTTTTTGAAGTGTCCCTCGTCTCTATTCTCTTGTTTTTATTTTACGGAGTATATATATACAGTATATATATATATATATATATATTTTTTTTTTTTTTTGCCCTTTTGAAGTCGAGCAAGTGTAGTACAGTTTACTCATTACTCCCTTTTTTCACGGAGTATTTTTTTTTCCTTTTTTTTTTCCTTCTAAATAATTTCACCATTATTCAATTTAAAGTGTTTTTTTAAGTATTAATTATTTAATAATTAACAGATTAAACGTTTGTTTAATTAAATATACTTTGATAACGTAAATTAAATATCACTGAAAAAGGAAATGGGTCATTCAAAATGGGTTAAAATTTTAAATGACAAAAACTGACCCTCAATGTTAAACATTGAAAAAAAAAAAAAAATCTTATTTTTTTATTATCACTTGAAACTTCAGTAATTATGTTTGATAAAATATAAGGTGATGTTTGATAAAATTGAAAATTAAGTAATGAAAATTTTTATAACTTAATTTTAGGTGTTAGTTTTTAAGTGGTAATTAAAAATTAAATATTTTTTAAAAATTTTAGCGTTTAGCATAATGTCAGTGTCATTTAAAATTTTATCCCATATTAGTGGGTGCTTAACGTTTTCAGTAATATTCAAATTACATTATCAAATACAGCGCTTAATCCATTTAGAATTCAACGTTGAATTGAATTGTCAAACACCACCTAAATGTGTTTAATTAATAATTTGAATATCATTAAAATCGGTAATTGCTTTGTGAAACGGGATAAAATTTAAGTGACAAGAACATCACTCAAATAAATGTTGGATAAAAAAAATATCAAAAAGTATTTATTTTTAATTACTACTTAAAAACTTCAATACTTAAAACTCAACTATTAAAATTTTCAATTTTATCAAATAACACCTTATTAACAAGGGTTGTTGCGGTCATATATTTTAACCTTGTACATAATTTTTAAAAAATTACTCTCAATAAGCTATTTCTTAGTTCTTACAACATAATTTAATAAATATAAATTAATATTTGTTTCCTATTGTTATTTATTTTCAAGACAATTTAAAGACAAGTATTGATTATTTTAAATTTTAAATAGATGTTTTTATAAAAAATGCATAGTAATAATAATTTTTTTTTTTTTTTCCTGTCAAACTAGGAAAAAGGGAACTCAAATACAGTAACACCTATTCGAAAAAGTGGGTATACATTATGTTCCAATAATTTAAGGTTTTCAATCATATGACACACATTCGGCTAGAGCATACTTTATTTTTGCTTTTTTATTTTGGTATGCTCCAACAGTCCAACTAAGCCGAGTAATGCCCATGATATTTTTTTATTAAATTAATAAATATTTTAATAATCTATATATATACCTATGCTATTATTATTGTGTTCTCAACATAGATGCTTAAATAATAGAAAAACAAAAACATTAATTTTTTCCTTTTTGTTTTGGAGCTTTCGGAGGCTCACTAACTTCTTGCACAATAATTTATATATTTTGCCTCTTATTTTATTTCATTTTTAGCAAATAAATTCCAGTTTTGACCAGTTAGTTACTCACAAAATAATTATTATTTTCTTTCTTTTCTCTCAAGTATTTTTTTCAAATAATATTTAAGTTAATAGCATGTTGTAAGGTTGTTCCATTATGATTTTAAAGATTACTTATTAGTGTCACGAACCAATCTCTCTAGAGGGCAAGACTGCATGCATACATCTAACATTTTCTAAATTTCACAACTTTTTTTTTTATTTATATATATAAGGTTAGTAAGTTATATTTTTTTTCATTAATCAAGGGTACAATATGCTAAAGAGGTTAACACCATTATTTACTTGCTTTTTTTATCAATCTCATAAATAATACTCCCTTCGTCCCATATTAATAGTCCATTATTCTCTTTTTACATGTCTCAAATTAGTTGTTCTCTTTGAAAAATCAAAACAAATAAATCCTATATTTCCATCATTATCCTTTATCTTTTTAAAAAAATTCAAACTTTATAACTATATATATTTAAATTAGAAGGGACAAGTTGATAATTTTAAAAAGGGACAATGCATTAAATACATATCTCCTTAAAAACTTCAATTTCTATAAATGGACCTCTAATGTAAGACTGAAGGAATATTACCCAATCTTTTATTTTTTCTCTTATTCAAAGGTAATGCCAATCCCAAGACAAGAAAAAAAAAAAAAAAAACAAAACAAGAGTGAAATTGAACATCTGTCAAATCTGTATTTCATAGAAAAATAATAAAAATTAAATAGATTGAAACCCAATGGTTTCTACAGTTCAAATATTTGGCTAACATGAAACAAAAAACTAGAAAGAATAAATTCTTCTTCTTCTGTTTTTTTTTTTCTTTTTTTTCCCCCTTCTTTAACCTCCCAACTTCCTGAAAATTGATTGCGAGTACAACTATTCGTGTTAATATCACCTTGATACAGTACCAACTCATTATAAGAAAAATAATTCAAATAAACCATTCTCATAACACTAATAAATAAATAAAATACAACAATAATAAATGCAGCCTCTCCACAACAAAGTTCCATGTATAAAGCATAAACCAGGTAAAAGAAGCTCCCCAGAACAAACTGTATTTCCATAGCAGGCAACCAACGTATTCCCCATCCATGTTAGAAAAGTAAAAGCAATAGCTTTGCTACTTGAATGCAACTTGGTACCTCTATAAAGAGGGGGGTTCGGGTCAACTAATGAGGTATGACACAAATCGCTAAGAGAGTCTCTTCACCTTCTTTCTATCCTCCCGATCTAGCACTGGCTTGATCGTCGGAGGCTCTTAGGCCGGTACCACACCGGTGCCCTCCCAATCACCTTTCTCTTCCTTTTTCATGTATGACGTCGTTCTGAGTCGCTGCGAAATCTTGCAACAACATAAACCATTCTCATAATAATAAAAAATACAACAATAATATAAAATAACCTCTCCTATGGCAGGCAACAAAAGCTCCAAGGTAAAAGAAGCTCCCCCAGAACAAACTGTACTCCCCATAGCAGACAACCAAGGCATTTCCCGCCAAGCTCATACTCAAAACTCCACCCCAAGCATTCAAGGCAAGACTCCAACCTGCCAAACATAACCTGGCAAACAAGAGTAGAAAGTTTTAAACAAAAGTTACACTTAACAAGAGCATAATATTAAAAGCTGATAGGAGAATGCTTAATAGCATAGCAATTGTAACATTTCAAAAAATTAAATAATAATTATAAATAATGGTGTGAATTTAATATTATCTACTTAGCCAAATAAATTAAAACGGCATAACAAAAAACTCTCTTAATTTATACGCCCTAGAAGACCTAGAATGCTTTGTAGCAGAACCCTCTTTTGCTGACATTAACCAGATATCTCTCAGAAGCCGGTAACACACTTTTTAAAGCACAATGTTCGCTCGGTTGTTCCATTTTTAGTGAAAAGGGCTTTCCGACATGAGATCCACTCTTTACAGAAATCAACAAATAAGCAAGATGACAACTTATTGATGAAAGAAGTATAGAGGGGCTAGTGCTACCCTACCCTATTTGTTTGTGTCAAAGACATTGCCCATAAGTAGCCTGAACCTTTCCGCTGTCTCATCATGTTCCAAGTCTTTCTTCCGCCCCTAAGCCATCCACTTTGCCTCCCCTTCTACAAGAGCAAAGTCAGGAATCTCCTCTCCTGAACAAAGGCACTATAAACGAATTCTAAATTCATGCAAGGGGAACCGTTTTGAAAGAAGGCTCGCCTGTTTGGGGTTGATGAGCGGAATTCCCCTATCACACTAAAAGGTAAGAATGAGTAAAGCCAACTATACCTTCTGTGCTCTTGACTATTAGGACTTACGCAATGGAGAGTCCTGTTCTAGCCCTTCTTAGCTTACCCTTTATTAGGCAGTTGTACAGCATAGGTTAAGGATCTTTCTCACTCTTTCACTTATACTCATCTCTATCTGGACTTAAAAGTGCTACCATTCAATATTCATCCTTGTAGTGATAAAAGAAAACTCAACAGTCTTTGTTCAAGAGATACATGAATAATTGAATATACATAAAAACAATCATGAGATTGTTACGAGACTAAAGTCAGTAAGCCACTGACAACTCCACCATCATAATATGTAAAATGGATCAGAGAATTAATAAAGTAAAAAAGCACATTTAATAGCTTCTGCAGTATTGATTATTGAGCTGACCCATAATATATTTAGACAGATTAGTTACAAGCATGATATATACCATTATACCAAAGAGAATGCAATATAGAAGATTTAAGTCAATTGGTGAGCATTGTTTGACATCACAATATAACTTCAAGAGATGAATAACCCAAAAGTAAAAGTCTTGAAACTTACCTGTCTAGATTCTAGAATACAAATTGTAGTATTTAAGGGCTCGTGGAACTTCTCCAATACCTTCTTCATAAAAGCTACTTCATCTCCTTCACATAACTCCACCTGCGCCACTCTTGTTCAAAAATTTCAAATTGGGTGAACCCAAATACTTCAAATTCTTTTTGTCCCTGATATCCAACAACTGACCCGAATTGTCACCATACTGTAAAATTAAGAGATTTCAAAGTTTCTCACTATTGAAATACTCCGTATGAAATAAGGGCACCTGCATGTATATAGAGGAAAGTATGGTTATCGAAGAGGAAAGAACCACCAAACTTCAAAAGATCTACAACCATGATTTGAAACCTCGTGTATTTACCATGACGCTAACATCTGGAAGATTTTTTGTCCGAGTTGAACAAGTCATCTACTCTTATGAGATGTTACTAAAGCATACAGATATCCCAATTTTAGTAGTCTGCAAGATCTACTAGACTTTTGCCCTGGTAAAGGTTGATGAATGCCATTACAGTGACAACATCTTATCCCAAACTTAGTGACAATAAGAAGCTAAGAGAAGTAGAACAAGTTAATGGTAAAGAAAAATCTTGGAAGGACCTCTTCCATCTTCTCAGTGGCTTTTACATCTGAGGCATAATTTTGACCATTCAGAGGAAATGCTTTACTCCCGTAGAAGTGACTACAATCACGCAGGCAACCTCAAGAGAGTAGAACCAAAATAACATAAATGACAAATTTCAATTTAAGTAGGTTCATTCAAAACCTTAAACACTAAAAGGAGGGGGGAAAAAAAGTAAATAAATAATGAAAATTTCAAATATATAAAGCACTAATGATATCCGTACTTCACAAATATCTACACTTCCTCACTACCTAACAACTGTCGAAGGTCAGATATTAGGAGAAATTTCCTTGGAGAGGATCCGTTCCCCAGATATTATTAGCTGCTTCAACTATCCCTATACCACAATTAACATGAGAATGCATAAATTATTAGGGAAAGTACATACTGACAACGTAAAAGTGAGAGCAACACAATGGAATGAAAAAGAGAGTAAGATGAATGAAACGACACACAGTTCTCTATTTCGACTTCCCCCAATAAAGGTAGTATAAAGATATAAATCACTTGGAGCACGATCTCAAAACACCATAGATGATAAGCATACTTCCACTTCTCCTCAATTCAAATATTCCATACACAATTAAGCTATTTCCAATTGGTAGTACGCTGCATATAACTTCAAATACACTAATCGGAAAATGTGAGTTCTAAATTCTTCTTATGTCGAAGAATTGCATATTAATGGATCTCTCATACATGAAAGTCAAATCCAGACAAAAGGTTTTACATAATATAGGGAAGAACAAACAGGTTACGACACGTAGGACACTGTAGCTATAAGTAAATCATGGAAAATTATGAAAGCATGGAAAGTTAAATCTGGAGATAAAGGATTTACATAGTATATGAATGAATAGACAGGGTTAGGACACATAGGACTAATTAGCCATAATGAAATCAAACACACATGGAAATGACCACTAGCCTTTAACAAAATAACAGGTAATAAATCCTACTGGTAAAACAACGGAATCCACAAAATCAGTGTAAATACTATATAGATACACACAACAAGCACCACATGAGTATACTGCAGACCTATAAAAGAACTAATAATTAAAAGATATCGCCACTCAAATGGAACTATTAAGCAAATATGCCGGCAGTCAAATTTTGAAAAATTAGAGCATATTTCATAGCATTACTGATGAAAAACATAATTATGAAAATTTCCAAGATGTGACAAAGTCGACAGAGAAAGCTGATGTGATCTTCAAAATATACGCGACAATCTTCCCTCTTCCCATACTGTATCAGCCATCAAAAAACCTCATCGAAGTGAATAGAGGATTACTTCTTAGATGGCAGACCTTACATGCAGCCAAATCACTTTGATAGAAACTCAAATACACCATATTGTTAGTCCTATGGTGTTGCAAGCATATCCAGCAGTTGTTCGCTTCTCTGATTGCACACTATCCTACATTCTAGTGTTTGAATCCTTCAAATCCTATGTCACCATTGTACGCTTTGATTACTTTAGGAGCAACCTCTTTATACTTGGTCAAAAACCTGGTCTCAAATTTATCTATGGTACAAGTTAACACCGGAACCACATTTACATCCTTCCCAATCAAACCCTTTGACATCAGAACTTGTAGAAAAGAACATCTTGGAATGAGTCGAATGACACTCCTTCCCAAATTAAATAGTAAAATATTTGGGCATTTAGCAATCTCTGATGCTCTTAACCCCACCTTGTTCATAAAGAAATGCATCAGTTCCCTGATCGTCTTCTCTGCACGACTCATACATATTGGCTGCAATTTGAATGCCGAATTAAATGTGCCTTCAGACCAACCAAAGCTCATATAAGCTTCTTTCTTCTTTTCCCAATTGAGTTTGCTAATTTTTGACATTGCACGGACAACAGATACGCATGATCCACTTTTGGGATCAAAACACATTTCCTTAACTGCATCAGTAACCTCTTTAAACACATCAACTCTCAACGTTAGTGCGCTAGGCCACGAAATGATTAGTTTTTCAATATGGAATTCAGACATACCATGAGCCCGCAAGGTGTTGATATTTGAAACCATAACTTTTTCAACATTGCGTACAAACACACGGTTAGATTCCTTAAGAGCATGAATTAAGGGTGTTTTTGGATAATTAGGGAGAAAAGAAAAGAAATGATAATATTAGTTAGGAGAGAAAAGAAAAGAACAGGAGAAAAGAAAAGAAATGATAATATTAGTTATAAGATAAAAGAAAAGGAAAAAAAAAAAAGAATAGTAACAATTTTAATTGGTGTTTGGATAGATAGAGGAGAATAGAAAAGAAAGATAATTATTCTTATTTGGATAAAATAGAGGAGAGAAAAAAAAAGAAAGGATAATGACCAAATTACTATCCTACCCTTCATAACCACTTTACATGTTATCCATTTTCAAAATCTCACATAGGATATTTGAAATGTTTCTTTGTAATAATTCAATGCAATGAGTAAAAATAAAAAGAAAAAAGAAAATAATAAAAATAATGAATAAAAATAAAATTAGGACATAAATAGAATAACTTTTCTTTATATTGATTTGTGAAAAGTATTTTTGGTATTAAGAATTTACAACTTACTATCCCTCCTTGTCTTCTCAAATTGAGAGAGAAAGCTTATAAGGGAGAGGGAGAGGGAGAGTCCCTCCCTATCCTCTCTTTTCTCTCCAATTAAATTACCTAAGCATATTCTCACACTATACTTTTTTTTTTTTTGTTTTCTCTCCCTATCCCATCAAATCAACCCTACCAAACAACAGCCTAAATTCTCATGGGTACTTATGTATCGTTTAAGGAAATTAAATGTGGGCT
>JAOTQH010264549.1:0-11039 GCA_025631255.1 Cornus kousa | reverse complement strand
CTTTTAAACTTTTAAAATTAGTAAATTACATTAGGTACCTCATTTATCTTTAAAAAAAATTACAAAATATACCCCGCCGTGTCCTATCTTTAAAAAAAATTACAAAATATACCCTGCCGTGTCCCCTGTGTGTCCGAGCCGTGTCCACCCCGCGGTAGTGTCCGAGTCGTGTCCACCACGTGTCCAATAAAAAATAATTTCTGGATACTTCATAGAAGTGTCAGACACGAGTGTCGGTGTCCGAAAAGTGTCGACATTGATACGGGACTCCTAGGAAGAGTGTCCGTGCTTCATAGTTTGTTATTAGTTAATTGCTAAAAAAAAAGGTGATAACTAGGGACGATGCGTGAATATTAGTGGGAAATTAAAGTGACTTAACGTATATATTACTTCCTTAATATATTCCATGTTGATTGACTGAACATTTCAACCACCAATATTGTGGCATAATATCATTTGAAACTGAAAGCCAAAAAATACTACTTAATTTAATCTTGCGTCACGAGGAAGCATATATGAATGTAGAGAATTCAATTATATATATATATATATATATATATATATAAAATTAGAAGATTAGAGTCTATGCACAAATATTGATTAATGTTAAAAGTTTATAACCTAAACATTTCATTTTGTCTCTTTAGTGAACGTGCTTGGAAATTCTTTTCTGTTAGATTTAATTATTTGCAGTCACCTCCACTTTAAATAATGGATCGAGTCCATTTCTTTATATTATGTCCACTAGACCATTATGCAAGTCCATTGGACCGGCACGACCCCACCGACACGGGCCGGCCCTGCTATTGCATGGCAATTTGGTATAATTAATTGGGTTTTATATATACATAATGATGTGACAATGTGTGCAACTATGAAGCAACTATTGGGCTACTCCGTGAATTGACGCTATGATTTTAAGCATACTTGGACGTCAAAAGTCTACTTCGTTGGGACCAATAATGAAATTTTCTTCATTGTCGTGTTGACAAAAAGTAAGCAATTTGGACGTAGTTGATAGAAATTATACTTATTGCGAGTTGTCTATAACAATATTATTTCTCTCATTGCGTTTTAGAGAGAACTCTCTCTTTACGTGACATATAATTTTTTATGTTATGATACAATTGATTGGAAGTCGGAGATTCTCCTTGAAAGTAAGGAGCAAGTATTATTGTTTATACAACAAATGTGCTAGTATGTATGATCACAAATTTATGTCAATAACTTGATTGCAAGATATGTATTCATAATTCACTTCGGATATGGCCCTCGACTTTAGAACTTGGCAAGTTTTATCACTAATTGCATTCTCCTTTATGGATATGTTTTGACAAAATTGCAGTAAAATTGAGAAGTGATTCAAATTTAAATATGAATAATAAAAATTTAAAATATTTCATTTATGCAAACGATAAATAGTGCACAACCATCTAATAATATTTTTTTTGGATAGTAAAGCAAATATATACACTTTTTTGCCAATGTCTGAGCTTGAACCCCTCCCCTCTTCTTTGAATTTACAGGCCTTATCTCTGGGCAATTTATCATGTTTTTCTTTCTATTCCCTGTACTTAGGATTCGGGCCCAGTTGGGCCTTTCTGTCCTATGGTTAAAGTTAGTTGGACTCTGTCTCACTGGATGCCTATTGATTCCTTTGTGGCCTTATAAGCATTCTGGTTGTTGTTGTTTGGGCTTTGTTTGATTTTTTTTCTGGGTATATAAAGGGTATGCTGGAGATCTTTTCTTTGTTTTTTTTTTGAGTCAAAATTGACTGTTATCAGAGATATTGGGGAACAATTTTCACATATTAGAAATTTATGCGCTTATAAGATTAAAGTCACAAAATGGGATTTATGAGGCACTAATTGACAACTTATTTGGAAAGAGGTTAGACTGTTGTTAGTGTTATTTTTTGATAAAGACAATATACTCCATTACTCACTCCTACAACGTTTTTTTATGTAAAAGAGCTGCCCTTACACTGACACGATTCACATCTCATTCATAGATTTCAAACCACTCAACCTATTCCATCTCCGGTGATATAAAACATCATCATGCCTCGATTTCTTGTGGTAATATATATATAGTCTTTTCAAAAAAAAATCAATTTCATCTTCCTCACCAAATTCCGCCCGAAAAAAATCATGCGCGCCAAATCCTTCAATCTTTTCATGGGCTGGTCAGTCAACTACCAAGGCCCAGTCAGAAATTTTCATTTAGAATAGCAGAAGATCCTTCAAATTCGGCACCAAAAGAGGGTCTTGTCTATGTGCAATTTCCTATTATATATGTGTGTTATATATATATATATATTGCGTGTGTTATATTATATGTAACCTAGTATATGCCCTGTTTCTAATCCTCTTACATTCACTAAGATTTTGTTATAGCAAGTGGTGGAATCATTAAGGTAATGGGATATGGTGGACTGTTTATTGACCCTCTTTTCATAAATTATGAATAGAGATCAGTTTAGGTTAGGAAGGGGATGATGACACAAGAGGATTTTTTTTTTTTTTTTTTTTCGCATTGATGACACAAGAGTCGAAAAAGTAAAAACGTATTAAATTCCATCCAATAAACGTGGGTCAAAGTCAAAACAAATTATTTAGACTGATAATTGTGTGATCCTTATAGCCATTAATTGTTCTTTGGAAAACAAAATCAAAATCAAAATCAAAATCAAACTTTCTGGTCAAGTAGTAATTTTAAGTGTTGATGTATTTTTTATTAGTAATTATAGAATTTTATGATCATCAAACACATACACGAAACTCAAACGAGGGGATCATTTGGAGAGATTTACACCCATCATAAAATAAGACATTAAAACCAAATTTTCTTTATCTTTTTCTTTTTCTTTGTCTATTTAAGACCAACCAATTAAAGATGCCTATTTTCTTTTCTTGTGCAAATTGAAAGATGCCTGTTGTTGGATAGACTTGCGCATTTTTTACTATTTCAGCCGACTCGGCATCTCAAAGATGCTGCCAGTCCATAGTTATAATACACATCTATAATGTCAACATATATCCTTTTCATACTATTCATCGCTTGATTAAGATACAGAATTGACAAATTTTACAATATATGGGAAAAAGTTTTCTAAACCATTCAATTCTTTTCTTTGGAGGGTAGTACTTGAAAATCAGAAAAAAAAAATGTTTCGCATACATAAAACTGGTCCTGTTATTTCTGATGTTTCAGTTGAAGGCCTACTAAGTGAGATCACTCATGTAGTGAGCAACAAGACTGAAAATATTTCCCCAATAATTCTATTAAAATAAACAATTCCACTGTCTTTTTTATTTTGTATTCATTGCCAACCCTTATTCTCACTTGATCTAATCGAAGGGTGTAACTTAATTAGCAGCCAACTCACTTAATTGGTCTAATCAAAGCATGTTACTTAATTATTCTGCTAATTAAACAAGTAAGGCCTATAATATGAACTTATCTCACTTTCAGTGTTTTTATGCTTATATCATACAGCATTGACATTGTGTTTATGTTCCGATCTAACAGCTCTCAAGTGGGCTATAAAGTATTTGTCATTGTTTTCGTGTTAGATACGTAAATGTATATAAATTAGTGAACAACACAGAGCTGCTGAAAAGCAAACATGGCTGGAGAAGAGCCGAGTTGCAGAGACCAGAGATGGTCACTTAAGGGGATGACTGCTGTTGTCACTGGAGGTACCAGAGGCATTGGGTAAATTGCTCTCCCTCACACACACACACAAATACACACAAACATATTACTTTTATATTTCTATTATTCTGATTAGCGCTTTATTGCTGTTTGGTTTGATGAACGAATTTAAGATATGCCATCGTAGAGGAACTAGCAGGATTTGGTGCCGCTGTTCATACATGTTCCAGAAACCAAAAGGAGCTCAATGAAAGGTTACAAGAATGGGAAGGAAAGGGATTTAAAGTAAGTGGTTCTGTTTGTGACATGTCGTCAAGAGTTCAAAGAGAGGAGCTGATGCAAACTGTCTCTTCTGTGTTCGATGGCAAGCTCAACATCCTTGTAAGTTTTAATATAGTATATGCAAAACATATATTGATCATGTTTACAAGCATCTGTATCTAATTTGGCCAGAATGTCCTCTAGCACTAGAGCTTGATATATATTGTCTGGTCCATTTCTTTATAGGATGTCTTAAGTTCGAGTTTCCAACTTTCTTTGTCTCTCCAGGTGTAAGATGGGATTGCCCTTGAGGAAGAGTGTATTTGAATTTAATTTAAGTTGTCAAGCATATACCTTAAAAGTTCCGAGTTTTTGAGGAAATTGATGGTCAACACTTACCTAATATTTCTTAGCGTGGTAAGCTATGTGGGATCATGAATCATTTTTCTAAATTTTCTAACAAAAATCAATGAAAGGGTTTGTTACTCACAGCAAAGATGATGCAGAAGAAAAGTATGTCTAACAAAAATACTAGATTGCCATTATTTCTTATATTGAGTATGAGAGTGAACTGATTGTGAAGTTTATTATTTGTTGCTGGCCACGAAAACAACTTATTGTGATGTTTATTCTTTATTATTGGCCACAAAAATAATTAATGGTATTTTATAGGGCCCTGAAAGATTTCATGTCTAATCACTTTTTAGATATAGGCGTTGGCTATTAGTTCATGCTTAATTATGAGAAAATGACTAGTGAGAGATATGTGATTATGAGGTTTCACAAACTTTGTAGAAATGTAGATGAGAAATGGAAAGAAGAATAAGGAACAGGAAAGTCGAATTAATTTCAGAAATGGGAGACACTTCAGTGAGTTGAGCACTGGAACAAAGATAGTTTAAGAACTAGAGTATCAGTGTCAATTATGACTAGTTTGTGTTCTGTATCCCCTTATAATTTCAGTACAATATATAAGATTGTCGTCCCCTCACTTTTTAGTATAAATAAGATTTTGCCAAACCAACTTCAGTTTGATGCTGTCAAAAGAAGAATTATGCATGACAATTTTCAAAATTGAAAGATTGAAATCCGTGTAAAAGAAAGAACAAATTCAGCATATAAAAAATAAAAATAAAAAACAATTAAGGAATAGCATAACTTCAGATCTATCAAGTAAAAGTGTGTAGTACTTGTTACACAAACATGTGGTTATTTTGATTTACATTGTAATGATTTAAAGTCTCCTTGACTAGACCTCTTTGTGGGAGCAGAGTTGGCCTTTCAAATTTAGTCCCAGTGCCAAATTAAGACTATCTGAGTCACGGATTGCAGGCTTTTATGTTCATTCATGTGTTAATCTTATAATTTTTACCATTATATTGTTGTCAGTTCATGCTTGCTCGTTCTTATTTTCAATGTCATGCTGGAGTTACCTAGATGGAATGATGGTGTTCATGTCTTAGGTAAACAATGCTGCGACACTTGTAATTAAACGAATTACAGATCATAATTCGGACGATTTCTCAAATTTAATGGGAACAAATGTCGAGTCCCCTTACCATCTGTGCCAACTAGCATACCCACTCTTGAAAGAATCAGGACGGGGGAATATAGTATTCATTTCCTCAATTGCTGGTGTGACGGCTCTACCTACACTTTCAATGTATTCAGCATCTAAAGGTAATTTTCCTGTAATGTAGTAGAAAACCATTGCTCAAAAGACACTTTCAAAATTAACTACGTTTCTCGCCTTTTTTTTAGCTGCAATCAACCAAATTACAAAGAGCTTGGCATGTGAATGGGCAAAGGACAACATTCGTACAAACGCTGTCACGCCATGGGCTGTCAGAACCTTGATCAAACCAGATGATGTAATGTTCCTCCACAACGCAAACCCCCTTCTTTTCTAGTGCCTTGACTATTTTGTTGTAATTTCCGGTATCCATTTAGGTTCACAGACAAGTAAAACAAGTTGCATAGCTCTTGCCGGATTTGTTAAAATTTAACTTTCATTTTCTCCAGGGTCAAGGGGCTCTTGAGGAGTACGGCAGAAAATTTATACCACTATTGGCTAAAACTCCTCTCGCTCGCATTGGGGAGCCTAACGAGATTTCATCACTGGTGGCATTCCTTTGCCTTCCTGCTGCTTCATACATCACCGGGCAGGTCATTTGTATCGATGGCGGATATACAGCAGGTAGTGCCTAGGCAGCTCATGACATGAGGTGTCTAAACAGCAACCTTCACCATACATGCTACTCCAATTAAGTTTGTGTATTACTTGTGCAGTACCTCTACCATCCATCTAAATAAACACTTCATATATTGTCTCTATTGTTGTGGATATGTAAATCTCTGGTGTACAAACTAGTAGAATAACAAACAGTCTCTTTCCAACTGGTAGCATGACCCAAAAAAAATAAAAAAATCCTCCATTTTGATCAAACTTCTTGGTGCTACTGCTTTGTCTGACACTATCTACAATGTCAAGTAACATCATCATGTGAAATGATCTTTTTGTATATCATGAATTATGCAAAAGGAAATTCCAAATAAAAATTATGCCAAAGGTAAGCATAAGTTTCTATAATGACTTCAAAAATTTTTATTTTATTTTATTTATTATTATTATTATTTTTATTAATTTTTTTTTTTTTTGGGTGTAAATACAGGCCTATATGTGTCCTGCAAGTTAAAATTGAACGTTGCTTGATGTCTCAAGAAATGAGATTTTTTTATACATACACTGATATACCTTGGATGAAAAAACTAAATCATGCACCCACTTATGAGTTTCGACTTTGATATTTTATTTTGAAAGATATAAAGTACTACTTAGAAGTCTAGACCACAACTCTTAATAATTTTAAAATTATAAGGCTGTGTTTGGCTGCATGCAATTAGAGTTTTGGAATTAATATTGGTGGAATTGAAAATAATAATAATAATAATAATAATAATAATAAATTTAATTTTATAAGTTGTTTTTCTTTAATTTTACAAATTTCAATTATAAAGCTTCGATTCCATGTAGCCGAATGCAGATTACATTCGGAATTTGAATTGGTAGAAATAGAGAAAAAAAATTAGTTTAATTTTGTAAGTTATTTTTCTTTAATTTCACCGAATTCAATTTCAAAGTAATAATATGGAGTAACGTAATGATTTCAAAACAACCATTTTCGTGACAAGCGACAACCAGCAGGTTGTAGAATTGCTGCATTGTAACCTCATTCTGAATCCTTAAAATGCAGAGACAATAAAAAAATCTGTGACTTAGAAGGTTTATTCTTTGGTATATCTGTGATTTGGCTGCTGGGGAAGCAGCAAATAAAGTCCAATATGAAATGGCTTTGACAGAGGTCCCTTGGGAAAGCAAATAGGTCAATAAAATCATATTTGGAGCACCCAATTGCCACTTCAATTTTAATTGAAATAAGCAAGGTGTCATGTCCTAAGGCACATAAAATGAAAGTGGGAGCGAGAACGAATTGAAGAGCAGAAGTGTAAAAGCGTCAAAATTAAGTCACAAATGGTGAGAATATGAATGAGAGCGCATGCGGAGTGTGAGAGTGGAAGCGATAGGACTGTGTGACTTAAGTCACTCCTTTGTCATAGAAGGTTATGCCACGCATATGCCATGCAAGCGGCAAACACTCATTAAAAAGATAAAATGCGTAATTCACATAGACCGGAATATCCTAAACTTCTCTCTAGAGTTCTAGAGTTGTTTTGAATTGTATAGATTTGTATAGAATACGCTAATATTCTCTAGAACTTTAGTATTGGGGAGATTTTATTTTATTTTTTATTTTTTTCTATTAGTGTTTTAGAACCTTTTTTTTTTTTTTTTACACACCACCCTCAGTGAATTGTTTGCACTCAATGAATTGTTTGAAGTTAAGAGAATTGGAACTTTAGATGTTTCATGACGCATAAAGACCAAATTCTTATCTACTGGAGCCAACTCCTTGAGATTGAGCATTCTAAAACCTTATTTTAGAATACTCCAATCGTTGGATCATTGACATTTGTACACCATTCATTGTAACGCATTTGCCTATATATACAAACAGATGTGAGACTTCATTACTCCACACCAAACAAGAAGTATGTTCAGACTTCTCAAGAGCAATACAAACCGTCTTATTGTGGACTTATTTAAAGACTTAGTCGTGCCCGCTTAGACAAGGCGGAACCATAACAATAGATGAAAATTAAGCTGTGAAAAATCAACTATTAGAAGTGATTTGATAATTCCGTGGAATCAGAGGATATCAACCTCTTTGTCCACCTCCAGTTTCTAATCTACGTACCATTTGAGGTAGTTTGAAGGTTAAAAAATAAAATAATTTGAAATATTGAAATATATTGATTTTTCTTTTTAAAAGAAAAGGTCCAATAATATGAGTCTAATTTAGCTAATATAGATTCGGCAATGCTGAGTTAGTTTGAAGGTTAAAAAGAATAAAAAATACATTGCAATATTGTAATATTGTGATTTATCATGAGATACTAAACAAAAAACAAATAAAATACATATAAATAAATTGCGACAAATCATAGGCAGCTACCAATCTTAAAAAACCTCTTAAAAAATCTTCTGAGCCACAGATTTTTAAGCCCAAGTCAAACATTCTTTATAAACGGATGTCACTATTATGCGAGCCAATTTCTGGACGCAAGCACTTCCACTCCGCTCACCTGTTAACAAACTGTAACGACCCAAATTTACTGGATTCGGATCATTAATCAGGTCCCTACCCGACCCAAAATCATACAAGGGTAACTTGGTCCTTTCACGTTAATTTTTGTATTTTAAAATTCAAAAAGGACAAGATGGTAATTTGCTACAATTCAAATGGTTTGAGACTCAAAGGGCATATTAGTCATTTACTCGTATCACATAATAAATTAGATAAAGTCTGGGGCAATATATCTTTTCCATGGTTAAAATATAATTATTGTATTTTATTTGGGTCATAAAGTAAATACTCACAACGTTAATTAGGTGCTAAAGAGTAATTAGGAAACTAAATGAAAAATATATGGAATAAGAACCAGTCAACGTGTATTCATTATACGTTAACTGATTTGGGTTGTGCACAGTGATATTACTCACTACCAAGATACCGGCCGACGTGTGGGAAATTTACATCAACTGGTTCAGGTCATCCGATCGACGTATGAGATTTCACGTCAACTGGTTAGGTTATCCACTCTCAAAATGTGAAACCAAGATACACCAATTTTGATAAGCAATCACCCAACACCACCATACCCACGTACATATTTAAATACATTTCAACACCTAATAAAATAACAACAACCACATTGTTAACATAATTTACCACACGTTACTTAAAATACACTAAAGGATTTAGTATGATTAAAACTTAATTATATTTCCCTAATGGCCATATACAAAATGAAACTAAATACATTACTTGTTGCAAAATAATACATTTTTAGTCAACACTTTATAAAATTAGGCCCAAATACAAGAAATATCAAAAGAGACATTTTCCTACTCCAAGCTAAAACTGGGGTGGATTATCGTGCGCTACTTCTTTTCCCGTGTCCTGAAAAATGTTAAATATGAAGGGGTGAGCGAATTGATCAGTAGATGGTGTCTAAGACACACCTCTTGTAACCCCGTGAATCCAAACAGTGAATAGAACAATAGGAAGCGGGGTCATGCTAAACCGGGAAAAATACAATATCAATTTCAAGTTTAAACAAGCAACTGTCATGCTATGAAATGCAATGCCATGTATGTCACTCCCCATTTTCAAGAAAACATCCATCGCTTCACAAATTGTTAATATAATCCGTCCTTTGGTGACTCCGCAGCAAGACGAGAGAATGATTGGCTACTGTCCCTGACCTTTGGTATCCCCGCGGCGTCATTTAGGGTCTAGAGAGCTTAACCACACTAGGGTGCTTCCCCTAGTTTTCTCTAGGTTACATTAACACACCAGCCCTTTGGTGACTCTGCGACGACCGAGTTTTCTCAAAACCATTTTATCAAATTTCTCCCCAAAATCCCCTTTCATTGTCAGTTCAAAACACTTTGCCCTTTTTCATTTATGCCCAATGCTATGAATGCATGCCACATATTCTTTTAATAGTATGAAAATAGAAGATATTTACACATCAAAATTTAACATGTTTCTTTATAGCAATTTCTAGGAAAATAATACTCACAATGGCATGGAAATTAACATTCAGGCATGTTTCTCACATAATATCATCAACACATATGGGAATAGATTTTCTAATGCAACAATTATATCATTTTCAAGGCAATCAATTTAAATAAGGCATGTTTTTCATTCAATTTAACAAATTACACATATTTGCATCTTTCATATACATAATTAAGTCATTCAAGAGTCAATCAATTCAAATTAAGTATGCTTGACAACAATTAAAGTAGAAAAACTCACAAAGGTGCAAGAAAGTGAGGATTAGAGACCCTTACCTCAATCTAAGCAAAAACCCCTAAATTAATGCCCTAGGGTACGAAATTCCCAAGTGCACCAAACAAGAAACTGCTCCGATCAACTTGTAGATCTCGCCGCGGGCTTCAATTTGCTGCAAACGGCTTCCAAAAACACCAGGAATTGGGGGAGAAATCAAAATTCAAAGTTTTGGAGTGAAAAGAAAAAGAAAAAGAAAGTTTGAGAGGGGGAGAGAGATACAAGCGGGAGGGGAAGAAAGAAAGAAGAAAATAAGAACCAAGATGTGGTCTCATGATCACTTAAAAGGGGTTGCGGGTCCCACAAATTTTCTTTTATTTTTCCTTTTTCTTTTGTTTTCATTTTACACTATAACTCTCAGACACAACCGGCACACTCCGCAGTGTCCGGCGTGCAAAACGTGAAAAGACGATAATACCCTTGCAAAAACGAAAAATTCCAGAAATTGGAAAATGACAAAAATTGAACACATTACAAGGGCGGTGACAGAGGTAGAGGAAGGAGGCGGTGAGATTGTAGAAGTGGAGAGGTGGTTGACATTGCAGTGGAGAGAGATGGTGGAAGTTGCAACAGTGCTGAACCGTAGGTGGGTGGAGACGATGGTTATATATATATTTGTTTGTATATATGATGGTGCTG
>JAOTQH010264538.1:0-11039 GCA_025631255.1 Cornus kousa | reverse complement strand
CCCCTACTCATGTATCTCAGCTTGTTCATGAAATAGGCAAGCCAAAGTTGAGCCTTATTATAAGCTTGACCAAAAGATAAGCCAGCTCAAGCAAAGTTGTGTTCAGCTCAGAAAGCTTGAATGACAAGCATGCAAATTTTCCAATAATATCAAGGGCCAATTAATTCTTAATTCTCTGAATCCCTCAAATTGGTAAAAAGTATAAGTTCTTCACTGGCAGGTTATACTTTGTGCTAAAATACCACAACTATATTGTAGTTTGATCCTAGTGGGGTCCAATATAACTTTCAAGGAATGAATAGTGAGCTTGGAGGTGAGGCTATCACTGCTTGAAAGGACAATTGCCCTTAAATGCTCTGACTGAAGGGAAAGATCTACAAGTTAAGAAACTAGAGTCATTTTAAGTTGACCACCAATTGCCAACCAGACACCTCATGGTAAACAAATTTCATTTTCACTCTTCACATTGAGCTGAGTTGATCCTATCATCACGCATGAGCTACTTTATTATATTGCGAGTTGATCCTGGACATAGGATGCCAAGTTCAAAACGAATTCAGGCCAAACTCAAGCTAGAACTCCATTTTAACTCTGACTGAAGGGAAAGATCTACAAGTTAAGAAACTAGAGTCATTTTAAGTTGACCGCCAATTGCCAACCAGACACCTCATGGTAAACAAATTTCATTTTCACTCTTCACATTGAGCTGAGTCGATCCTATTATCACGCATGAGCTACTTTATTATATTGCGAGTTGAGCCTGGACATTGGATGCCAAGTTCAAAACGAATTCAGGCAAAACTCAAGCTAGAACTCCATTTTAACTGGTTGGCAAACAATCATACAGTCTCAGCTCGTTTTCACCCCACACAAAAGCGACGGTGCCAAAGTCAACAGAATACATAAGAGGCACAATTGTAAAGGAACAATACACTCTCGACCTTTAAAGATTATTAGAAAACATCATTAAAAGGGCTATAAACCAGTGCATGAGGCTCCGCCATTGCAGAGCCTGGGGAGGATTAGATCTATAAAAACATCATTACATATATGAAAAGAGGGTTTTTGACTGGTTCAATGGTAAAACAGCTAAGCATTAGTGCCACTGGCCCAAGTTCGAGCCTCAGATCAGTCACTTTAAAAAGTATCAAATGTTAGGTCTGTCTCAAGTCTTTCCTCCCCAAGATCCTGCTCCGAACAGGGTAATGTCCCTTTATTACATATATGAAAACATCCCCCTATGACACACACACACTGCTCAGCCCCTCAATAACACCCCCGGGCCCCTGTGCCCCCCGAAACAATAAAAATTAAACAAATTTTTTTATAAAAAAAACAAAATAAAAAAAAATAAAAAAAATGTTCCTCATCTGAAGTCTTTCTTAATGTAACACAAAGCTACATGGCTCATAGCCCACGATAGAAAGGGGAAGATCGATAAGTTCAAGTACTCTATCTCTTACTGTCTCTAGCAACCCTAGCAGAGAGATTGGCAGTAGCTGCGTATGATTCATTTGTGGTTTAAACAAGTATAATGAAAAACAGCCACCTGCTTACACCCATGGACACCACTGCTAGAGTTGCAGCAGTGTGCCGAAAGTTCACCAGGATAAATAAACGAAAGTGCAAGAACAGAAGAAAAAACAAATAGAGAAGCAGCATAATCAACTTGAGAAACAATGCCATAATGGTCAAAATGGACTCCGGAGAGTATGATGAACACCGCTGTGGAATTTGATGCATATGATGATCGATTTCTTCGTGGCTGTCTCAAAAGGCACAGGTTGTACTTGATGCGAACTTTGAGATGAAAAACCAGGAAAGATAATCCCGAGAAGAACCTGGTTTTTCAGTGTCAGCTAGCTCTTAAGGTGTGCAGAAAAGTCAATGATTGATGATAGCTTGGTGCACTGTTTAGGAATTGGTGATTATGTGATGTCATGGAACGATTTGAGAGTGGTGGAGGTTTGTAATAAGCTCCAAATGGACGTCAGTTACACGTGGTGGACATATGATAGGTTAATGATACACTAATGCTCACGTTAACAATTGCCAACTACTTCTTCTCTCCCTCTCTCCCTCTTGCAAGTGTTGGCAACTGGGAAGTTCAAATACGACATAATACGCGTACAGCGATACGGAAAATCTCAAAAGAAAATGATACAAGTATGGCAGGATACGATAATAAAAAAATAATAAATTATATATATATATATTGATCAATTTTTTAAGGATACAAGTACGGCGGGATATTGCAATGCGTTGGACTGTGGTTCAGTGCTCAGCGCGGACAACACTATCAAAAAGAAACATGAGGGAAGTAAATCTGATCAAGGTGGTGGTGGTCCAAGTTGTTGTTCTGTCAGGCTATGGTTGGGACACTACGCCACTCTAGTGTGTAAATAGCATGTGGTGGAAGTAGGAACATGGAAAATTTATTTCCAAAAGTAATGATGGTGCAAAAAAGAAGATAACTGCCCATTGTGATGAATAGCATCAGTCTCCAAGCTATCTTTGTGTCCCCTATAGAATTTTTTTTTTTTTTTTTTTATAAGGTAAGTTACACTTTGCCCATGCCGGGGCTCGAAGCCCTCCCCTCCTTTTGAGGATGCGAGGCTATACCATTGGGCCAAAGGCCCTTTGGTGTGTCCCCTACAGAAATTAAATTAGGAATTTAGGAAGGCCTCTAAAGCGGTCATAACTTTCTCAAAGAGATTTGTATTAATAGTCAGTTTAGGCAAAAGACACAAGACAAAACATTGCAAAGACCTTGAGAAAACAAGAGCAAAGAGAAGACATTAACAAATAATTTTCCTTTTAAATTTCAATTGGTTAGACCAAAAAATTAAATAAAAAAAGTAACTGGATCATATTGCATCTGATTGCATAATCAAGAAATAAAATGCATAAACGGATTCATACCTGAGAACTTTGTACTTCAGACTTAAACTTTGACAGGTTGGATTCTTGAAGCATCTCTGTCTACAAAGATACAAAAAGAAATTATAAACACACTAACATAGCCCATGTCCATAGTAATGCAACCCATTTCTAACTATTAGTATCATGCCATGAATGAACTCTTACTTTCTGCATTTCTGCTTTTGAAACAAACGAGTGAGCCACATTTTCCAAGCTGTCATTCAAAACTTCAGTAATAGCAGCTGTTATTGCCTCAGCCTGTTTCGAAGGCACACCTTCTGCCTCCAAACTTCTCACCTGCCCAATTGTCATAATAACAATCCTCAGTATATCTTTAAGGGAAACACACAGACTGATTCCTCAACATTAAATTGTTTTAATACTGTAACCACTACTTTACACACTAACATGTGTGCGTGTATACATATATAGACACACATAGCTCCTACAAGAATTTAGGGCTATTCCTCCTAATTGTCAAGAAAATGTACCAGAAACAACAATATACACACACAACTCCTACAAGAAATTAGGGCTATTCCTCCAAATTGTCCAGAAAATGTACCAGAAAACAACAATAGACACCCACACAACTCCTAATTAGAAATTAAGACTATTCCCCCCAATTTCCAAGAAAATGTACCAAAAACAACAATTTAAAATTATTGATTTCGAAAATTATTATCGAGAAAATGCACAATAAGAACAAAACTACACGTTTGCCAATGTAATCGAGATAATTACCAGAGCTAATGTATCGACAAGAAATGCGCGCTTTCCATTAGAATTCACAAGTTGAGAGATCTGCCTACAATCGATTCTGCTTATGCGTGAATTTGAAGACAAAGAACCGCCAAACCCTCGCAGTTTTGCCAAGCAAAAGCCATTGTTAATACCTAATCGAATCGCACGCTTATACACGGCCATGAACTTGTTCGATATAACGAATCTCAAAATTTCTACACTATCTTCAGATATTCCCAAGCAAGATGATGTTACAATTTACAAAAACAGAAGAGACAAGAGTTGGTTCATTGTGTCAGTCTTTGATAATATTCTACTAATTGATTATCGAATGTTGGATGAGCAATGGAACGTGTTAGATTATCGATTATATGAGTTTCTCTCTCTAGAACCAGAGAGAGAGAGAGAGAAAGAAGAGAGGCGGCGAAAAGCACGCGGTTGCTTGATGGTTAAGAAGAGAAGAGAAAAGAGAGAGAGGAGAGGGATAGTTGATTTTGCAAACAAACGAAAAATATGGCGCAAGAAGGAGAAAGAGAAAGAGCCCTTTGATTGTTCCGTTTTCGCCCTCTCTATCGTTCCGCCTTTCTTACAAGCTTAAATTATACATCTTTTCCTTTTCCTTTTTATTTATTTATTTATTTATTTTTAATTACTTTGCCATGGAACAATACCTAAAAAAATTCTTCTAAAGTGACACAATTTTTTAATTTAATGATTATATATCATATGTGTGAATTGTGAACCAACCTAATGCATTATACTCACAAACTTTGAACTTATTGGAATAAGTTTATTGGAAGAATTATTTATCAATAGATACGTAGATTCTTTATCTTGCACTATTAATTAATTATAAAAAAAACTTCTAGAGTGGTCAATGAAGTTTCAAACTCTCCATTTTCAAAAAGTGGGAGTCTTCGTCATTAGACTATCTCCTTAGGATTAGAGGTGAGAGTCTGCCATTTGACTTTCTCCGTAGGATTAGTTGCATATTATTTTTTAATTTTTTATGCACACTCACGCAATTTTTTGCTCATTTGGATTCAAACCCCTCTTCCTTCTTTTTTTTTTTTTCATAGATAGTATTCACACACACACATATCTACGGAGACTTAAAACTCTACCCTTCCTTTGAAAAGTAAAAGGCTAATACCGCTAGACTACTGGATTCGAACCCTCTTCCTTTTAAGTATGGGGAAGTTAAAAGTCCTTTGAAATTACACATTATTTGAAAGCATGCAAATAATGAATAGAATGGTAAATTGACAAATATTAGGATAATTTCCATAAAGAAAACCAAAAAGAAAAAGAAACACACAAAAGAGAGAAGAAAATAAAGGAAGAAGAATATATAGCAATAGGTGACATCATAGCAGGCTGGTTGGATGCAATGAAAATGCAACAAAGTGATTATGAAACAATCTTCATGCATTGGATAATTTGTTGTTAACCCCCTCGTGTTGAAATGGGTATAGGCCAAGGAGGTACACTGCTGCAATTGCACTATCTCTTCTCTTGCAATGGACAACTTTTCACAGAAAAAGAAGGAAAACCCTTTTTTTGAACTATCTAGACCGGTCACTTTCTTTGCTTCATGCTCTTTATATCTTTCCTTTCATTGAATAATTTTATTTTATTTTATTTTATTTTATTTTTTATTTATTTATTTATTTATCTCATTCCATCGACAAACTAATCCAAAGGCTCAAGACATCAATAAGACCATAACCAACTGTTCTTAAACTGCAGAATTTTTGTCAGACATAAAAGGCATCAATCTCTATACATGAACAGACTCAATGACTCAGAGAACAATGTGCAATACTGCAAATCCATTCATCAACCATATTGGAGAAATGAACAAAATGTGATATAAATTAAACCATCAAAGGCATGCATATATATGTTATCACCTGAGAAGGAAAACCCTTCCTCTAGTTACAACAACACAATAATTACTTATATACAAGGAGAAGAGAATAAAAAACAACAGCATAACTTGGACTCAACAAGAGGACAATGCTAGTTCCCCATCCAAGCTTTCTTTTTTAAATATAAATTGTAAATGGGGAACAACTCTGCTACTTGGGTCTCCTTCCGTAAGGGTACAGAATATTGTCCAGGCTGTTTTTTATGCGATTGCCCACTCTAGACGCATTCTTAGCCACGCCAAATGCAACCACGCCTGCATTTCTTCCAAACCTGCGTAATTTAAAGTTTCGGGCTTTGGATCATCAAGGATAGACAGCCCCAAGAAAAAATTTAGAAATAATTTGGAAAGAAAGGCATATAATTTAAAGTTTTATTGAACTGTTGACTTGCCTGCTCACAAACTCATCCCAAGGAGAATGTGCCGGTGTGTAGGTTCGAGGTTGTGGGGCAGTCTCACCATCTTTATACAGAGACCATGAGTCAGTATCATGACACATACAGAGAGCAAATGTCAAGAATTCCTGATTGCATGCTATAATCATTCTAATGCACTAAACCTTGGATGAATATGGACTCAAGAAATCACTTTGCAATACTCTCCTGCACCACTATCATTGTTTCAAGCATTTTAAAAGTGCCTATCTAATTATCTTCGTGTAATGTAACATAAGGTCATTTCATTATAATAAAAATGGCAGTTTCAATTTCTTTATTATCAAGTCGAAAAATCAAATCTGTAAATCATTTTCCAACAATATGTGGCTTCATTATAAAAACAAAACTCATCTACTGAAAATATATATCTAACCATCTAGAAAAACTTCACAAAGGAAAGGGGAAAAAAATAAAATAAAATAAATAAAATAAAAAATAAAAAATAAAAAGGAGGATGAGACATTAAAAATGCAATAAATGACTATTAAATACCTTCCCTCTTGTGAACACGGGAAGGAACTTCAGCATTTGCGGGTCTTGTCCCCAACAAAAACTGTAACAGATAGCTATTTGTGTCAGATTTTGACAAATAAGGCAAACAGCACTAAGCAATTCATCAAAAAGTAAATTACTAATGAAGCAAGCACACAGCAAGAAAAACATTTTAAGGAAAGTCAGATCAAAACTAAGTTAGGAGTCTGCCACTTGAACAATCGCTATGGTGAGGTCAACGTGTGTTATCTCTTTGATTGATGTCTAATAGTCACAACCTCTAAAAATTCACATATGTGATTCCTTTTTTGGTGGTTGACAATGGATAGTAATTGGATCCCCAACTCCGCCCCTCTTTTAGATACCATGCCACCACTTTACCATTGTGCTACGCCGGCTTTGGCAAGTCAAATACTGTATGTTGAACTCCGATAAACTTTCATACAATACCAAGATTTAATATTGAAATTGAACAAGGGATGGTAATTGTTGAGTTGAACTAGATCCACTGTTAGAGATGTAATCAAATAACTGAACAAGATAAATTCAACTAGTTTTCATAGGCAAAAGTTATTATGAACTAGGTTTTAAATATTGGGAAGAATAGAAAACAAGGGGAAAAAATAAGTTAAGATATACCTCAATACCAACACAGAATGGTAATTCAGCTTGTTTCTCTTGTAGATCAGTTGAAGTATCTTTTTTCTCCAGGTGCACTGAGTAACCGACGCATGAATACTTGAACTCCGTAAGACCACGATTCTCTTTAGAAGCTTTCAACTCAGAGTCTCTCACTGCGTAACTTGGTACTGAAATATAACTTAAAAGTGAGTGCATATCTTCTGATAGTTTAACTAGCACAAAGGTAAAGGAAACAAGAAAGACACTAGGAAGTAGCAACATGGTTCATTTACAAAGGAGCCACCAACAAATTAATAAACTTCAATCAGCTTTTAACAGAAGAATTCAAATTATACAATTCAAAGGGCCAAGCACTGCAGATGTCATAACTGTTTTTAAGACTAGTAATTAGACTTCCATTAACTAGGCCAATTCAAGTTGCAAAAAATGTTATAACTGTTTTTATCAACAACTGATAGTCTAAACCAATACTGGTCTGCTATACAGAGCAAGCCGCAACTGTTCCATAAATATACAATGACACCGATGAAAGTCAGTCTAATATATCGTTCAAAGTCGTTTTATCAGTCACTAACTCAAGGTCCTTGGGGATGACTCAAACACGGACACAGATCAGTATCAGGCTGCGGTTTGCTACATATAAAACTTGACAAATATTAAAAAATATGAAAACGTAGAAAACATAAGAACAAAATAGACCCATCAATTAAATAAAATGCAATATATATGACATAATATTATCTAGATGATCAACACAAACATTACTAAATTATCCTACTACCATAATACATAATAGTTGAATAATAAATATCCAATAAAATCCAAAATACATATCTATTCTCAGTGCAGAATAAACTGAATAAATAATATCAATTATCATCCCTATTGTACCTGAATAAATACATTGTCTTCCTCACACTGTCCTCATCATTCCCATAACCTTAACCCCACTCTCAGCTTCACTTCCCTCGTAATAATTCTAATCATTTTCAGTTGAGTATCATCATTGTTTTCTTTCTTGTAATATTCCTCTATGTCATGCTTTTCATGTTCATGACATATTAAGTAGTTAAACACATATTATATTTATGAATGTAATAATCGATTTATATAATTTATTGATTTCCCAAAATAAAAGCAAAATCAAGAGAAGTAAAAGGGCATTACTGAGAGTATGTCCTGCCTATGCTGAGTATTGTGATGAAAAGATTGAAGATAGACATTATTTGCACAAAATGACTCAGACTTTTACTATTGCACCATGCTCCCCATAAATGGGAGAAATTGATTGCTAATTTTCCCTAATTAAAGCGTATTAGAAATCTAGAGACATTTATGAAATTTAACTATTTTGTTCACTTATCAAAAATAAAAAGTACAAGGATACTGTAACACAAACATAAAACATCTAGATGCATAATAAATTTAGTGTAGGTAGCAATATCAACTAATTTAAAATCACTCGTAGGCCACTAAACTAGAACAAAAAAAGGTTATGAATCACTCCCCTCCCAACACCAAGTTAACAGGGTAAATGTTTTCCCAAGATAGAGTAACATGTCACGTGTACCATTTGCATCAGTTGACTCCGCTAAGATGTAGCACAAGTGATCTTATGAGATGCAGCAAATTTATTGTTTAGACACCCAAACACCTTTTTTCCTTTCTTCCTCTATTCTTTCTTTCTTCTCTATTCTACACAAGTAAGAAAAAACAAAGGGTTCCATTGTCATTCCCTCATCAACAATTTTGATTGAGAGCTTGATCAACCTTTTCTTGGGTTGGGTTTCTAATATTCTCTTCCATCATGCCTGCATGCATGTTTCGGTTTCAATACTTTCCAAAATTGTGCTTTAATGATGTTAGAAGCTGAATCATGTTAAATCTAGGTGAAACCATGTTAGATCTAAGTTAGACCAAGATGAACCCTCGTACATCTAGATTGAATTTTTGTTGGAGGCACGCGATACTCTCGCAAGTGGTTGCTGGCTTCTCAAAAGCAGCAACATATTCCTCCATCCCGCCTCAAATGATTTGCCCCCTTCAAGTGATCTTGCTCTTGTATAGTAGCCTATCGCATTCTATGTTGATTTCCTAAGTTCCATCTCTTCTGGTGTCTATATTGTTTGGAGCAACATTTACGCTAGTTACATGAGTATGGAGCCTTCTGCCTTCCCAAGTTGTATTTCCTGTTCTACATGGCCTTTAGTTATGTCATCAGTGGCATTAGATGCTGAGATCGCTGTAAAGCCTATAGTAACCCTCACTTCCTCCTCTATTTTCTTCTTAGTTGGTGGATTTGAGGTTATGTTGATCTTTGTATAGCCCTGCGGTATGCCCCTTGGATGTTTATAATACTGACTTACTTACCCATATATATTTTAGTAAATAGTAAGCTAGTGCAGTAGTATGTGTTGATCATTTATGCAACACTATATACTTTAAATGTTTCACACATTCATTTTTTTACTCTCATTATTTCTATTTTTTCGTTACTTCTTAAAAACTTTTTGGTCTAATAAATCTTTATAGATTGTGCAATACCAACTTTAAAGATAGTGCATCTTTTTACGTAAGGGTGTTATTTAAACTATCCTTTTTTTTTTCTGCTTTTTTTGCAGGGGTTACTACACTTAACCCTTTTTTAAATAGCAAGTCAAGGTTCCAACTTAGATAAGAACATTTCTTCAATGCTTATTATAAGAATTTAAGATATAATCATCTCGGTGTTTCATTTCTTTTCTTATCATAGTTTTTTTTTTTTTAAAAAAATAATAATAAAATCAGAAGGAATTAAAAAATACATTTATAGGTACAACCTAAGAATAATCAATGAAACCAGCACAATAAATGGCTAAAACACTAGTCCTTAATAGAAAATTCTTATATCAAATAAATCACGTCGCATGCTTTAAATTATGTCTGTGTATCAATCAGGCTTAGGTCCACTATTCTTTGATACTGAGATCTCAACTCTAGTTTGAAAGATGGCACAAAGACAAGCATTAGAATATATATATATATATATAAAGGTTACAAATATATATATATATATATATGCGTGTGCATATATAGGGTTATTGCTTTGAAAGATGACATAAACTATAAAGACAGGCATTAGAACATAAAAAAGGTTTAAAACATATGTGTGCGTGTGTGTGTGTGTGTGTGTGTGTGTGTGTGTGTATATATATAAAGAGAGAGAGAGAGAGAGGAAACCTTGTTGAAGGGTTCGAGTGAAGCCAACGCATGTGGGATTTTGAGATTTGGATTGGCGGATAGATGAGTAGTATAGACATCCTTTGCATGACTTGCCTTTCGACCGTGTTCCTGTGCTGGTCTGATTCAAGTTTCGATTTCTATTTTGATTTTGATTTTGATTTTGGTTTGGGATTCCATCTTCTTCTTTATTCACCTTCATCTCTCACCCTCTCTCTCACCCTCTCTCCTCGTGTCTCTCTGTAAATATAATACTCCGTATGTATGTATTCTTTAATCGGCGGTTCATATATATGTAGTATATTGAAGGGGAGACACGTTAGAATCTGCTGCAAATGCGACCCATTTTTCGATCCTTTCACAAACGTTATTTATTTATTTATTTATTTTACACATTTTTTTTTTTTTTTTCTTAGCAGCAAACTAGAATTATGTGACTAAAAAAATATTTTATCAAAATTACAAATTAAATCATGAAACCCGACTTCTGTTATTACAATTTGTTGCAGGAAATTTCTTAACCAATAGACCAGTCCCGTGTTAATTCTTTTTCAAATTTTAGTGTTTGATGGTAATTTTTAAAAAGAAAACATACAGTGACAAAATGTAAAAATATATCTAATCAAAGCATTCCAGAATTCAACAAAAATGTT
>JAOTQH010264528.1:0-11039 GCA_025631255.1 Cornus kousa | reverse complement strand
AAGCTCCTCTCTACAGGCTACAACTCTAGCTGAGATATCACTGAAGGATGATTTATTTAGTTGCTTAAGAGGCTATTTTAGTGATCTCAATTTCTGTACCAGTATAAATAAGCTAGAACCATGGACCACTCTCTGCCATTCCTGTGAAACAATGTTCAAAAAAGAGGGATCCAAAGTCCAAAAGTTGAAGAACCTAAATAGGATGTTTCTTTTAGGAGTAAGTTCTCCAAACCTTACCACCATTGGAGAGTGGTCAAAGATATCCTATAGGAGGAACTCACATTCAGCTTGTGGGAAAAGGGAAATAAAATTGTAATTCACCATAACTCTATCCAGCTTTCTTGTGATATTAGCACATCCATAACTTCCATTTGACTAAGTGTGAAAAACCCCAATGAACCTCATGTCTTCCAGCCCATTTCTATCCAAGCACTCCTTAAAGTCCTACATTCCTGTTGTCCATCTAAGAGCTCCTCCAAAAGAGTCATTCACATAGAGCAAGACATTAAAGTCACCCATCAAAATCCATCACCCACATGAAAGGCTAAAAGAATTCAATGTTCTCCATAGAGATTTCCTATCTGCTGAGGTATTAGCAGCATAAACAAATGAAGCCAGCACTTTCTTTTTGAAATCAATAAGTTCAACTTCATAGTTAATTACCTAACCATGCTCTACTGCTCTGATCATTGAAACTTTCTAAGGATCCCATAGAACCCAAACCCTCCCTAAAATTGAGGATAGGTAATTACATCTAATTTGCCACTGGGGGGCAACAAAGTGATGAACAGACTACATATTGTCACTGCAAACTTTGGTTTCTAAGATTGTTATAAGACTTAGCTTTGATTCTCTAATGAGACACCTAATCTCTATTTGTTTGAGGGTAGAGTTAGGCCCTCTTATGTTCCATGCTGCCCAGTTCATTTGGAGGAGGATGAGAGGCTACAAAGACCCCTAAACCCCTTCAAGGAAACACTGCTAACCACTGGTCTGGTGACTTTTAGCCTTTTTGCAATCTTTGAATGTTTTGCATGAGTTGGTTTTCTAGGCTTCAATAATTTATCTATAATAAGGATATCCTCAGTATCTTGATGGTTCTGTGAAAAGATTTCATCAGATGAGGAAGCTAGGTCTTCTGAGTAAACTTGGGCCTCATTGTTATCATCATGAGAAAAAGCAACAAATGAATTAGTGGTCTTGACCTCTGAAGAAGGAGCTATTACAGGACTGTGAGATTTTAGATTATGAAGTGAAAGGTCTATGACTAAGTTGATAGCTTTCATCACTCTTTTCTGAGGTGAGGGTGGGTGATTCACTTGCTGCTTATTAGAGCTTTGATGACCATTAGTAAAATAAGACTTGGGATTTGCTTTAACTGACAATGGTGGGTTGAGGGTTGGTTCCAAAACCAATTGAGGCATGGTAGTTGTGTTCTTTGCTCTTTGAGGGTTGGGGTTAGGAAGAACTGTTTGTAAAGGTATTGCTTTAGAGATATCTATATTAATAGGGGCTGTACTTTCAATATATGAATTAAGAACTAGTTGAGTAGAGTTTAAGGGCAATGCCATAGTTTGGGGGTTAGAAGTTGATGCATCCAGCTGTGTGTTGCAGTCAAAGTTTGGGAAGGGGTTAGGGATTGGTTGATAATAGCTTTTACCTATCCTCTTGGTGACAATTTGCCATTCTTGTGGATGGGGGGTACAGGGTTACTCTAAACATTAATGTACTGAGAGACAACAATTCCACTACATTGATTATTGGAATGTCCAAAGGAGGAACAAATAGAACAAATAGCATAAATCCATGAATAATGGACCTTTATAATGGCAGTATTACCACATTTGAGGGTTACAGGAAAGGATTTAGGAAGTGTAGAGTGTGGATATATTTCAACACAGACTCTAGCATAGTTAATTCTACTCTTTTCTTGTGTGGTGGTGTCAGCAAGAATAAGTTTCCCTATTGCACTGGCTATATAACTAAGTCCCTTAAAGGACCAAAGCTCAAAGGGAACATTAAACAGTTCAATCCAAATTGTAAAAGATTTCACAGCACAAAGTGAGGTTGTGCAAAGGAATCATGATTCCAAAGTTTGAGAGCAACAACTTTACCAGTAAGAAACCATTGCTCTCCAGTAACTATTGAAATGCAGCTATCAATTGATTCAAATTTGAAATAGAAAGTACCTTCAAAATTGGAAACAACATTCCTTAGGCCTCTTGAGTCCTAAAGTTTGTGTGCTTGATCTAAGATAATCTTATACGGCATTCTTCTCTTGAATGTTCCCACCAAGCAGGATTCCCAATATACTTCAAGCCACTACTTCTAACCTCCTCTGGTGGATCCACAAGAATCGAGTCAATCCTGGTTGAAGGTTTGAAAAATTGAAGCTCCCAATTAGAGGGTTGGGAATTTGTCACTGATGACCAGTTTTTGAAGTTTGTTCATTTCTCTATTCTGGTGTAGCCTCAGGATGAAGTGGCTCAACAATGGGATAGTTAGATTGTAACTGGTTTAGTAAGGAGGTTGGTAAAGCAGATGGTTGACAGGACAATTGGTTCTCTTGAGAACTGTGAATATATACTGTAAAATGGGGAGTGGGTTGAGCTAAAAAACCTGGAAAAGGTACTGTCACATCACAAATTGAATTCAAACTTGGATCAGCATTGTTGACTCTAACTTCTAGCGATGCTTCAGTGATACTTGCCGAAACTGCTTGCATTCTGCTAACTAAATCCCCATTGGCAAGAGCAATCTCTTTGATTCTCTGAAGTGCACCTTGTAGCTCTTCATCCTTGGTCTTAAGGAGGCTTTTGAGTCAATTAATCTCTTTCAGAAGCTCAAATTTAGATGCATCCATAATGGTTAAATCTAAACCCTCAGGAGATAAATAACATCATTGAGTTCCAAATTAGAGGGATTGAGAATAGGATCACGTTGCAGAATGTTAAGGACTTTAGTAATGGTATACCCCATGACTGATGGAGGCCGAGGTTTGGACCCAGAAGGTAAGGGAATTAGTGCTGAGGAATCATTCCGGATTGTTGGTAGTTTTTTTGCATGAATATGTTAGTGCAGGTTATGTGTGCTCTTTCCAGGAGTTGGCTTATTTTTGGGGGAAGTGGTTTGGGTAGGTTTAGGTGGTATACTAGGAGGTTTTGCAGCACAAGGAGGTAGTGGAGTATTTATGTTTTGCCGGAGTTAGTATGGATTGAAGGGTGGTTTAAGGTGGTTGGGAATGGGGTTTCGCGAAAAGGATGAATTGTAGCTCTTTATCCTCTTTTTGCTTCTTCTATTTCACTCAAGATGGATTTCTAATGCCAATGACGCAATTAGTGGATGCATGTGTATGAAAAGCAATAGTTGGAAACATGAGATAAACTAAGTAGTTTGGTTTTGTTATTTGTGGGGGCCAAAAAAAAAAAAAAGGAATAGTTAGGATTCATATTGTTTAATAGGAAGAGGCTACAATGGTTTGAGGAAGGCCAGGAAGGTTGTGATGTGGGCCTTGCACTAGTAAGAAAGATCAATGAGCCATATATAACTATATATGTAGGGAAAGGTGGCGTTCCATATGAAAAAGAGAAAAGGAAGTATTTTGGATCAACTCAATCATTTCTTTACTTGTGAGATCTTTCATTCTTACTTGCAAAGATTAATATCAAAATCTAAAAAGAGATAAACAATAGATAGTAGAGAAAGAGAGTTGGGATATATTGGAAGTGCAAGCGAAAGATAGGGGGTTAAGAAGCATGAGAAACCGAATACGTCAAAGATTGAAGAGAGACAGGGAGAGATGAAAAGATCGTTCCATATCTAAAACTATGGTATTTGAAAAAATTCACTTATAAAGTTGGGGGTAAAGTGTCAAATGAAGATCTCAGTACAATCTGTTTCTAGTAATGGGCAAGTAATTAACTGCACTATTTGGTTAAAGGATTTTAAAATGAAATGTCTTGCCTCCTTTGTTAATGCTGCAAATACTGCCTTGGAAAGACTACCTTTGTGGAGGAGTATTGATATTCATGGGGTTTCAAATGTGCCATGGATCCTTATGGGGGATTTCAATGTTCTACTTCATGTGAATGAATCATTTGGGGGGGCTTTGAGATAGACTCAAGGAATGCAGGATTTTAAAAATTGTTTGCATATAAATGAGTTAGAAGATCCCAGGTACACTGGTATTTACTTGACATAGACAAACAATAGCTTTGGTTGTGCAAATATATCAAGAAAGCTTGACAGAGTTTTAGTTAATCATGCTTGGCTGCAACTTTTTCCTGAAGCAACTTGTGAGTTTTTGCCCCATGGGGTCTCAGACCACTCTCTAATGGTGTCAAATTGGGTTGTATATCACCTAAGAAAAACTTACCTTTTAGGTTTTTTAACTTCTGGGCTCTTAATGATAAGTTTATTGATATTGTATATAATGGATAACATAAGGAAGTGTTTGGAACCAAAATGTTTTGTGTAGTTCAGAGGTTGAGAGCGCTAAAGCAACCACTCAAGGCACTTAACAAGAATGAATTCAATGCTATCTCATCAAGGGAGGCATCTTGTAAAGAGGAGTTATCTGTTTGTCAAGCTAGTTTGGATGTGAACCCTACTGATGACCAACTTAGACAATGTGAAAGAAGCCTCAAAGTATTCTGAGTTATGTATGGCTGAGGAAATATTTTTCAAGCAAAAGGCAAAAGTGCATTGGCTAAAGGTGGGGGACCAAATCACAACCTACTTCATGAAATCCTTCTCATCTAAGGCCAATAGAAGGAAAATTATCTCTATTGATGATTCCAATGGAAACACAGTACAAGATCAAGACCTTAAAAATGAATTCCTTTTCTACTTCAAGAACCTGCTTAGACAATCATACTGCAGCTACCCAGGTATGTCCTCTTTCTTATATCTTATCTCCAAGTCTATTCCCGCCCACCTCCTCCATCACCTCACTGAAATCCCATCTGACTTGGAGATTCAGAATTGTATTCTCCCTTTTCACCCCTATAAAAGCCCTGGTCCTGATGGCTTTACCTCAAGTTTCTTCATCCATGCCTGGCCAACCATTAGGCAGGATATCATTAGGGAAATTAAAGATTTTTTCATCTCTGGGAGAATGTTTTCTGAAATTAATTGTTCTTATATTGCTCTTGTTCCAAAAACCCCAAACCCCACATGTGTTGGTGACTTTAGACCTATTTCTTATTGTAACCTCTTGTACAAATGCATCTCCAAGCTCATTGCAAACAAGCTCAGTGTTGTCCTCCCTCTTATAATTAATCCCTCACAGAATACATTTGTCAAAAATAGACAAATTTCTGATAACATCATTTTAGCTCATGAGCTCCTTAATGGTTATCATAGGTCAAACCATCCCCCTTGTTGCACTCTTAAAATTGATCTTAAAAAGGCATTTAACTCACTTCATTGGCAGTTTTTACTTGACACTCTTCATCTATTTGGTTTTCCTGCATTATTTATACATTGGATTGCTCAATGCATTTGTACTCCATCTTACTCCATCTCACTTAATAGGGAAATGTTTGGGTTCTTCAAAGGTAAAAGGGGAATTAGGCAGGGAGATCCTATTTCACCCTTGCTTTTTTGTTTTAGCAATGGAGGTATTATCATTGTCCCTTGGATCAGTAATCTCAACCAACCCAAGCTTTAAGTATCATTGGAGGTGTAGTAAGCTGTCCATTACACACCTTGCTTTTGCTAATGATATCCTTCTTTTTTCTCATGGTAGTCTTGCATCTGTTCAAGTACTGTATGTTGCATTTCAAGATTTTCTCTCTTTTTCTGGTTTATCAATTAATTACTCCAAAAGCCTTGTATTCTTTTCTAGTGTTGATGGGGATTCAAGATCTATTATTCTCTCACTACTACAGTTTGAGGCTAAAACTCTTCCAATCATATACCTTGGGCTTCCTTTATTATCCTCATCAATCAATGCCACTGATTGTCAGACCCTGGTACAGAGGATCACAACAAGAATCCATTGTTGGAAATTAAGATTTTTATCTTATGCAGGAAGGGCTATCCTCATTAAGTCAGTTCTCAACTCTATCCAAGCCTACTGGGCTCACTATTTTAGACTTCCTATGAAGGTTATTGATCAAATTAATCAAATTTTGAGATCCTTTTACTGGTCTGGTATTGATTTGAAGAATAGAGGGGCAAAAGTTATTTGGTCCTCTATTTGTAGACCAAAGATTCGGAGGTCTTGGATTTCCTTATGTTGATATGACAAATAGAGTTGTTGGTCTCAAGTTTCTCTGGAAGTTGTGTGCCAAGAAGGAGAGTCTCTGGGTAGCTTGGACTAACAGGTACTTGATTAAGAACATGTCTATTTGGACTGTGAAAGCTACTGCATTAAGTTTAGGGTTTTGGAGGAATTTACTTAAACTAAGGGATATGGGTAGGGGCCTTATTAAGCACAGAATTGGGACAGGGAAGGACACAACGCTTTGGTTGGATTGTTGGTTGCCAAATGGACCCTTAACCACCCAGCTAGGCCTCACTGATATGGAAATTCTTCAACTAAACGCACAAGTATCAGTTGATGGCCTAATTTTCAACAATCAATGGGCCATTCCTCCTCACCTACAGCATATACCCTTCCTACAGTCCCAATCTTTTCTCAATCAATTATAATCCCTTACAAGCATTATACAAATGGTTGCTACCTTTATCTTTCTGATTGGGAATCATTTGACCACCTCTTTTTCAAATGCATATATAGTGCAGCCATTTGGAACTTCATCCAGCATGCAGCTGGCTTTTACATTCAACCCACCTCCTGGGAGGACCTCATTACATGGTGTAGTTGCATCTGGGCTCAAAGTCACTTTATAACACACAAGCTTCTGCTTGCTGCGGCAATATTTTTCATATGGCAAGAGAGGAATGCAAGGACATTCAGGAACATTTATTCATCACCACAGCATACCATTTCTCTCATCAAGAGCACAGTCAGAGCTAGATTTGCCTCTATCGTGCTCAAGACTGGTTTGGAACTAAGGAAATTGGACTCCTTACATGATCTCCATCAATTATTTTTAAAGGGTTGCGCATATGTTGGGGGTCACTCATGATGTATTATGGACTAGCAGCTATATTATGAATTATGGAATTGAAGGCGGCTGAGAGTTGCTTCAAGTTTTGCATTCGTCATAGTTTTTTTGAGGATATTTCTAGCCTATTCTTAGCAATGCCAGGTTGTTTGTTAGTTGTATTTCTAGTCCGTTCATAGTTTTCTTATTGATTGTATGTTGTTGTTCTCTTGTTGATTGTTTTCTTGGCTTGTAATGTCCCTTGTTGGACCTCATGTACATTCTTTTTTTTATTTAATTACAGCTTACCCTTTTACCTAAAAAAAAAAAAATGCATAAAACATTACCTGGTGAACCTTCCCCTTGGACTTGTAATACTCAATCACTGGGAGACACGATTCCATAAAAACCTTAAATCGCTTCCGTATTGTATCAATGTTATCATCTTCTCTTCCCTTCATTGCTAGTAAAATAGTTCATAAAATAATATTAATGAGTATATTTTTTTGTCCAAATTTATATCATCAAATTGTGTGTTTAGGTATTATGATAGATGAACTAAAGCAAATATCCAAAATTCTCCAAACAAATTTTCGTTACCAAACATAATTTCGATTTCTATCCAAAACACTGCTGTAACAAAACAATTATGTTTTGGTATTGATTAAAAACACAGTGCCTAAAACACATCGCATGCTAAATGAAACCTAAACTATTGGATTATTTCAGACGAGGTACGGACATGTCAATATGCCCCAATTAATGTTCCCTTAAACTTGAACACTATATCCACCTCCCAACAACTTCACTTGAGTGGCCTAATCACACAATCCCAACACCATTCCAATCAAATATCTTTAGGGGTCAGGTGATAGGTTTGAGATCCATTTTTTAGGACAATCTAACTAAATTTTCATCTAATAAATAAATAAATAAAAAAATAAAACCTGACTAAATTTTCATTAAAGTGTAGTTGGGATGGTCTAATTTTGAGGCTATGAATCAACCATATTGTACAATGTTTGTCGGCTCATCAATGTCTCATTTTTCTTATAATCCAATCATTCTTTTTAAGTGAAAGATCAATTAAATCATTTATTATTATTTATTTATTTATTTTTCTAATTCTGAGACTTCAACCCCTAACCTCTCTTTAGAAAGTAAGAAACTGATACTTCTAGGCGCTCATTAATTATTATTATTATTTTTGACTGGTCACTTATTTGAAAAAAATTATTTTAAAGACAATTTATGATTGGAAGCTTATATTAACACTCCACCTTTTAATTTTAATAATTGAAATGAAAAGTTTACCCTTCATCTCTTAAATGAAGTCTAAAGGATTTATTTGAAAAATTATCTTACTTAACCAATGTATGAAGAGATTAATTAAAAAGTTCATTTGACTTTTCACAAATCTCAATAAACTGTCTTAATTCAGTGGCTAAATAAAGAGAACTCGTCCATCTTATTATGAGAGGGCTTTCATGATAGCATTATTTTTATTTAAAAAAAAAAAAGTAGAATAATTAATTATTTCAATTACTAAATTTAAAAGTTATAGTTTTGAGAGTCAAATGTACAATGCCAATATCAACTACCTTATAATTTGTTATGAAAAAAATTTCTTCATTACTTCCGATAAATCTTTTCATTGTGAAAGTTTTATTTTATTTTATTTTATTTTATTTTATTTTTTGAAAGGTAAAATGAATTTATTGAAAATAGAAACAGTACATCACTAAAGGAAGAGTGCTCAAAAAAAGCCCAACTGAACAAATTACAAAGGCATTCCAAAGATGACAAGCCCAAAGGCGACAACCCAATCCATAATTGAGTGCAATGGAGGCCGTTACCCAATACACAAATGAAAGTCTATTGTTCTGATTACTTAGAGGGGGCATGTGTAAGTCCCTGAGTCTCGTGTGAATTGGTGTACTATTTGAGAGGATTGTTGAAGCCAACAAATGTTATAAATGTTAGGGGTGCCAAAAGTTGACACGATGCACCAACATAACATGACACGAGTTAAACGGGTTCAGATTGACCTTAAACGGGTTCGGGTCATAAATGGGTCGGCACGATTAACCCATTTAATTAATCGTGTCGTGTTTGGGTTTAGGGGTTCAACCCGTTTATACATGTTTAACTATATATGTCATAAATAAATTTTTATTTAAGTTCTAAAATTACTATATAAACTTGTGTATTATAATTTAATCTTTTGTAAATTAGAAACTATTTAGTAATTTGGTGGATTAAAACTTGTACCTTTTTTTTAGTATTTATTATTTTATGAGCAATACTTAGGTCCTCACTAGTGAGGATCTACACCATCCTCACTAGTGATGTGGACTAATAACAAATCACCATATATGTGATTTGGTTATGATTTGAATTGTGATTTGAATTTAAGAATTTACCCACCATAATAAATCACCATCAAATCAGGATCAAATCACATAAATGGTGATTTATTATTGGTCTACATCACTAGTGAGGATGGTGTAGATCCTCACTAGTGAGGACCTAAGTATCTCTCTTATTTTATTGAGTATTATTAATAATTAAATTATATATATATATATATATATTTATTGTAAATAGGTCATTAAACGAGTTACACGTGTAGTTAAGAGTTCTTGACACGATTATTAAGCGAGTCGTGTTTGGATTGAGCTATTTAATATATAATACCCTTAAGTTGACACAATACGATTATAACTTGCGAATAATCCTGCAAACAGAAATTACCACTCTAATAAATGTAGCAACTGCTTTATGATGTAAGATGGGTAAAAGGGTTTTGAGGCCAATAAATGTAGCAACAAAAAATTTGACTTTAAAAGTGACTCATATAATTGCTTCAAGTGGATTTGAATATACCAATATTAATTTTCCATTTTATTGAAGGGATAGGATTCATGAGTGTGAACAATGAGAGAATAATGAGAAAATGCAACCTTGGAATGAATATATGTGTTTATATATGAGAGAGAGAGAGTAAGTAATAGTGAGAGTTTAGAGAGAGAACGAGATTAAAAGATTGAGAAAAATGAAAGAATAGGAAGAGGAACTTTTCATTGAAGTATATCTCAATCAGTACATACACAATGCCTTTTATAGGCTTAAAAGCTAGTTTCCTCTATACGCCAAAACTGATGTCTTCCTGTGTAAGCCTCCAAATATAATCTCATTGATGACTTAAACATATTGGGGACCCCACACTCATACATATATATATATAACACTCCCCCTTGGGGTCCACAATACTGCACTAAGAATATGCCTCGTTAAAACGTTACTAAGGAAAACCCAGTGGGAAAAAACCTTAGCAAGGGAAAAAGAGTACAGTATCCTTGTGTATTTGAAAAATGGTATTGCATAGGTTAAAACTGCCTCATTAAAACTTGCTAGGAAAACCCAGTGGGATAAAACCTGGATAAAAGAAAAAGAGTACAGTATGCCAATACCTCTTCGATCAATTGTTCCCCCTCATTAGTGCAACCCTGAAGATCCTTTAGTTGACGCATTCCAATATTGTGTACCAGCTTCTTGAATGTTGAAGTTGGAAGAGCTTTAGTGAATAAATCTGCTAGATTATCACCAGAGCGTATTTGCTGAACATTAATATCACGGCTCTGGAGCTTGTGTGTGAAAAATAAATTTGGTAAAATATGTTTAGTTCTGTCACTTTTTATGTATCCTCCTCTTACCTGTGCAATACATGTTGTATTATCTTCATATAATATTATTGGACTATCTTTGATTGAAGAAAGTCCACATGATTCTCGAATATGTTATATAACAGATCTCAACCAAACACACTTTCTACCTACTTCATGAATTGCAAGTATCTCAAAGTGATTTGAGGAAGTTGCAGTCATGGTCTATTTCATAGATCGCTATGATATAGCAGTATCACCACAAGTAAACAAGTACCCTGTTTGTGATCGGGCTGTATGTGGGTCAGAAAGATAACCT
>JAOTQH010264489.1:0-11040 GCA_025631255.1 Cornus kousa | reverse complement strand
CAACTTAAACAATTAAATAAATTTCAGGACTATCCTTTTAAAATTAGGGGTATTACACTTATTTCATTCAACCGGTTCTTTGTTCAATTCAATTGCACAGTAAAACACACATTCCAATAGCCAAAATCACTGTTTGGGTTCATTTCGGTCGACCGATGCCTTATTTCGGCTTACCGAAGTGACCTTCCCTCAAAAGTCAGTTTTCAGGACATTTTTTGTTCATTTCGGTGGACCAAAATGCCATTTCAGTCGACCTATATAGCCCACACTCAGCTACCTCTTCAGTTTTGTTTCAGCATTGTTGTTCCGACTTCAAACGGTCATATCTTCTTCATTTCTAATCCAAATGGGGTGATTTTTGAGCCTAAATTAAAGAATTTTGAGTCACCTTTCCAATGGTACCAATTTCATTCTCATATTCAAATTATTGTGAGAGTTATTCATATTTTAGTGGGATAGTGTTAGATTTCGCTTGAACCGGGAATGGGAGTTTTGTGGGATTCTTGTCCAAAGTTCTTAGAACCCCTTGGAATGTTATGAAATGATTATTTTAGGTTGTGTGGACCTCATTTGGCTTGCTTAGGGTCAAATCTCCCTCTCATTTATAAATTGACCATTTTGCCCTTGGTTAATGGATTTTGACTTTTTTGAAATGCGCACTTTGTGTTGCTCATCATGTTTCAAGACCTAAGTCTAACGGTTGATGCAACTAAGACTCATATGAGCATAGAATCATAGTCCTTATCTGGAGAAGTGAGATGCGTGCTAGGGAGGCACCGCTTCATTTCCTTTTCCTTCGTGGCTTCACGACGTGGTCGGGAAGTGTCAAGTGTTTTGCAATGTAGGAGCTGCTTGCTCTACTTGCACCTAGGATTTAAGGCCTTAAGTGTAATGGTGCCAACGACATTGTTGTTAGAGTTTTGGGATTAGATACCCCAACTCTCACAGATGCCTAGTTCCCGTAGTGCTTTCAGAAATGATCATTTTCGACATTGATGTCATTGTATCGAAAAGTTTCCTTTTGGGTTTACCTGTTGGGGGCATATTATGAACTATTGCCTTATACTTTCATGCTACCTTACTGACAAGTAAGTGTGGACGGGTTCCGGTCGCTGTTTATACTGCCGTGTTACTCTCTTCTTTTATCATGTTTCAACGTTTCGTTTTCCTAGGATTCTCTCGGTGGTTGACATTGAGTTAATGTGCCAATTCGTATGAGGTGTTGTCTCGGTTCATGGTTTCGTGTTCCTTTAGTTGATCTTGAGACTTCTGGAGTTTTCTTTCAGTGCTTTATGAGCTGTCCTTGGATTGACCTTTTGTTCAGTCCTTGTTTTGCTCTTTTCTGGTATGTTCCTAATTTCAGGGACGAAATTCGTTAAAAAAGGTAGGTTGTAATGACCGGGTCATTTTCCTCCCTCTCCTTTTTCTCAAATTTTACGGATAAATTTTTTCCGTTCAATTTTTTTTTCCCGAGTTCTGTTTCTCGTCACTTGGTGTCATCTCGAGTGCTTGGAAATGGTTTCTGAGACTCTTTTGTTTAGATTGACATCTCCCTTTGAGGACCGAGTTATTTCCACATTTTCACTTTTCGGGCACTATTCACTTTTCGTCTTTTTCCCCGTTTGTCACTTTGTGACACAACCTCACTTTTCGTGCTCGGAGTTGATTTTCGACTTCACGTACCTTCATTCTAAGTGGTTTCCACAAAATACGTATCTTTATTTTTGTAGAAAAGAACTTTGGATTCTCCCGGTGTTCGTAGAGGCATGGATGCATAGTTTTTCAGAAATATTTTTTGTTCTTGAGGTATTTTTCATAAATATATTTTGAAGATATTTTATTTCAGGGGTTTTCATGAAAATATATTTTGGAAGATATTTTAATTCTTGACCAGTTTTGTAGTTAACCTTTTTTGTAGGGGCCATTGTGCAATTAACGAAAGTTATTACAAAATACCTCATTTTGAGCATGGATCCTCGTACGGGATTCATTTTTATATTTTGTCGAGTCGTGTACTCATTGAATTTCCTCCCGGTCGTTTTCCCCAATTTTGGGGATTTCTGACCTCAGTTGCCGCTGAACTTTTTTGAGGCATATCTCTCTGCTCGGGACTCGATTTTTTATGCCATTTCTTTTGTTATTCATATTTTCTCATTTCAGTTTTTTTTCATTCATAGAGTTTCGCAGTTTGAGCGCGTCTGCTTAAATTTCACTTTTCGGACCTGGCGGGGCCCTTTCGGAGCACTTTTAGGTAGAATGTCTCAAAGACAAAAATCAAAATTTTCATCATCTTCCTCCCTCTCTTGGCCGGCCATCCATGGCAGCCAAGACTACCACGTTCTTTTCTTCTTTTCCAGCTTCTTCCCTCGTGTAAAACGTCATAGTGCCTTAACGTTTATCATAGGCCTTGACGATGCGCACCATTCCCCCTTATTAGAATCTATTTTTGGCCATTTTTCGAGTTCGGGGTTGAAGCCAAGTCTGGATTTTGGTGTGACCTCCTTAGTGTCTAATGTTTACCTCGTTGTCCCGACATAACTTAGGAGTATTGTCAGATTCGGAGCACTTTTCTTTCGGTGGGGATTTGAGATTTTATCCCAAATTGAGGTAAGGGTGTTATAGGTTTATATTCTTGATGCATTTCATGCTATTGATATTTATACAACTTATTTACATGCCTTGATATCAAATCTAGAAACTTTATTATTTATTTTTCTTGTATGAGATTTGATTTTCCCGGTTGATTATACCTTGGTTTAAACATGTGGTATGATATAACATTACACCTTGATTTATTCATTGACATATATTAAATTGAGAGCATTTGTACAAGTATAGAAGTTTTTATTTAATATTTTTCTTGAATGAAAATTTAATTCATGTGGCCTTATCTAGCTTGAAATTAATATGTGATGTCATATTATATTAGGCCCTAGCATACTCTTCAACATATATGAATTCGAGAATAATCGAAGTTGTTTTAAAATCTAGAAATAATTAATTAATTTTTTCTAAGTGCACTATACACTTCATTGGATTTCCGACTTGATATTATTGATGTGCATGCCATATATTTTCATATATATTAAATCGGGGATATTTGATTAGGCTTTGAAACATTTCATTTAATTATTTTCTTGTATTAAAGTTTAATACTCATGGCCGTATCTTGCATGGAATTTACTTGTATCATACTCTTAAATTAAGTTTTGGCATGTTTTATAACATACTTTAATTTGAAAGCATTTGGATAAGTTTCAAAATCTAGAAATTTTAATAAAATGAATTAACTAAAATACATTCAATGATTCCATGGGCTTGATTAAGTTTCTAACTTGGTATTCATGATTTCCTTGACAAGTTCATTCACTTGTATTAAATAGAGAATAATTGGATAAGTTTTGAGACTTATATTTATTTATTTCCTTTGTATGGAATTTAGTTCACATGGTTGTGTCTTGTATGAAATGAACTTGTAACTTAATATTGAACTTGTCCTTAACATGATCCTTGATACATCTTGTTCATAGAACATTAGGACTTGCCTTATAATCTTGATAATTTAATCCCTTAAAGTAGATCAAATTCCATTTTATGCTTCCATCGAGTTAATCATGCCTTGATATTGAACTCTTGTCAAACTTAGGAATCGGACTCGTATTTCATGAACTTTTATCTTTTATCAAGCATCATAACCCCTTGTATCTTGGTTTCATTAATGTACTTAATGAACTTGCACAATTGTCTTGGAATGGTTTAATTATTCATGTGTTATTCAGTAAATAATTAAATAATTAATCTTATACTTGTGGTATATTTACATCAATGGATTTCATATGTTATATATCTTGGTTGTAGTCTATATAGATGCACACAATGATTTCTTGACATTTATATGCCATTATAGTTGAGGACTTAGGGCATAACTCGTGTGTTCCAAAATCTTGGTTGTGCATGGAATGTGGTTTAATGCATTACTTGTATCTTGATACTATCTTGACTTGTACAACTTGTTGATTTTAGAACTTGGAATATCAATCAAGAATTGACATGGCTAGGACTTGGTTCTAGTACGGGAGATAGAGAGCTCCTTACACTATCGTGCGCACTAGGGGAAGGTACCCATGAGTTAGTAGCCTTAAAGTGATCCTAAGAGTACGGTTTTAATCCGGGCGATATCCAAGTATCCATATTGGTTGATTTCACAATTTAAATTTCAAGTTACTATTTCTTGAAGATTTAAAACTTGTCGTGTTAATTGGAATGTTCCAATCTTGTTTACTTGCATAGATACCTTGCTTTATCTTGGATTTTTCTCCTTAAATTTCAGGTGTTATTCCTTGAAGATTTAAGAACCTTTTCGTGTTTTATGAAATATTCTAACTTTGTCTCATTACATAGATATTATGCATTATCCTTGATTTCATGTATTATTCTTGTCTTGTTACTTGGAATGTTCCAATCATGTTAACTGCATTGATAATGTGATCCTTGTGTTCAAGTATCTTTCTTGTCGTGTTGTATGGATTATTCTAAACCTTGCTTAATTGTACTGATAATGCGATTTATGTTGATCTTTATTCAAGTATACTTCTCAGCGTGTTGTATTGATTATTCTAACCTTGTTCAATTACGTTGATAATGTGATTCATGTTCAATTGTAAACTTGTCGTGTTCTTTGGATTATCCCAACCTTGTTTCGTTTTATATATGCATATATATCATGATTCATTTTTATTTATACTAATGCTGCTTAGGATGCTCCCTGAGTCTCATTTTGACATAGACGTTAGGTGGTATGAGCCCATTTAACATGTTTCACCTTAAAGTGATATAATTGTAAAATGCTAGGTCGATGCATGCTCATCTCGTACGAGTAGCTTTATGTTACTCACCCCCAAAGTTATCGGGGTCATTTTTCAGGTACGAAGACTTGGTTCGTGGTGCTCATCACTCCTTGGATGACTTGAAACTTTTAAGTTTATGTTTCATGCAAATGTTAGCATGAAGTGTCATTTTGTAGCCTTATATCAAAACTTGTATATTTGATTCTAAATATGTAATGTGTGCCTAAGAACACCTTTTGACTATTATTTTATGTGTATGACATGAGGCCAAGAGCCAAACACGTTTATGTTTGCACTTGTACTCATTTGGCGCCATATTTTGTTTAAAAATGTATATATTTTTTTATCAATGTTGGAGATTTAGCATGTAAAATTTTGTAAATGAATTGTAATGAGGCCATATGCCATTTTAGCATGTTTAAAATGTTATATTACACTTACGTGCATGTTCACATCACCACACAATAGAGTATAATGTAAATTGATCATGCTATGGGAGATGCAAATGAGACTTAAGAACTCTTTTCAGCTTTGGTGCATAATAGGCCTGATTTTCACATTTTCGACTTGTTTCGGTCGACCGGTGGATTATTGTGATACCCCTCGGATCCGAGACATGGGTTGATCAGACCCAGGCCCAAACCCGAGGGATATCAAACAATTAAAGTATTTTATAACGAACACAGATTACAAAATGAAATAAGAAAAGAAATTTAAGAGCTGGAAGAAATCTAAAATATAATCCTTTATAATTAAATACTTAAAATAAAAAACCTTCAATCACTTAACAACTCGGGAATCCATCTCTAGTGGACCCCTAAAATAAAATCTCAAAGTAAATGAAAGTAAATAACTGAAGATAAAATCCAAATCGAACATCTGGAAAGAAATCCTACGTCGTCAGTAGAATGGAAGATCGTCTCTACTCAGCTCGAACAAGCTCTAAGACTGAAAATGTCCGATATCTGAAAAATGATAAGTGAGTCAGGCCCACGAACAAGTTCTATCCTACTACAATCTAAGCAAAGACCCGATACACATGTACATACTAAATAGTTCAACAATAGCTAATAATCCGTACATAAATATATATCCACACTATGGACTTTCACTGGACTATGATGTGGGTCTCAACCTGAGTAGAAGGCATCATGCAAAACGCACCGGAGTGGGCACGACTACCTAAGCCTAACAGGGTACACCTCAAACAACACAGTCAGCTACGCGTCCTACTGCATATACGCTCCCTAACCGTTGACTCTGAGACTCAAGCTCATGTTACGATACCATAATAATATATTTAAGATCCATTCCTATCCATCCACAAGAAATCCATTAAGTCGTTCAGCTTATTCAGCCATACAGACTTATGTAAGAGGTCCAGTAAGTCATTCAGCTTATTTAGCCGCACAGACTTAAATATAAGGCGAATTTTGTTTTTATAATCCGTACCCTTATTCCAAATAGGTAGGACTTTAGCAACTTGTGCAAGTCCAAACCTAGTATGACACCATCCCATACCGGTGCATACTATCCCATCCATCCAACAGTTGATAAAGCATCGATAATATAATTCATAATATCAACAATTCCATACTAAGCATATTAGAGTATTTTATCAAACATGCTTAAATAAAACCAACAGTTGATAAAGCATCGATAAAATAAATATCAATATCAACAATTCCATATTAAGCATAATAGAGTATATTGTCAAACATGCTTAAATAAAACTAACAGTTGATAAAGTACTGGCAATATAAATATCAATATCAACAATTCCATACTAAGCATATTAGAGTATATTTGCAAATATGTTTAAATAAACCAACACAGAAACCATTACTTGATCACACATGACTGTGTCTATAAATACAAGTTTGTTCCCAGTATCCACAATTAACAGAGCCCCAAATAGATATTATATTACTTAATTCCATGGCATGCATAACAAATCTAGGCAATTTATCATACTTTTAATTTCATGTCCAACAAACTGATATACTAAATTTTAAAATTTAATCATCAATTAATCCTTTAGCAAAAAATATAGATTTCTAGCATGTATTTCTATTCCACGAGTTTATAATTAGCAGTGGACAAGCTCTCACAGAAATTTCTAATATAATTAAGAAATATAAATATCCGAATCCAAACAGGTCTACAAGGCACATAAAAATTTCACACAGTTTTAACAATTAAAACTCGGTGTTTAAATCTATATTATTCTATCCCTTGAGACTTTAATCCTATTCTGGACAACCTCTAAAACCTCCATTACAGTACTGATTTTCCTCAGAAAACTGAGACAACTAATCCATAAGAAGCTTTCTCACTGAAAACTGAAAAACAAACAAACAGAACGAACAAAACATAGAGGGAACAACATGGAGCAGGCTCCAAAAAACCTTGGAGCCTCCTCCAATGGCCTTGGAGCTGCCTCTTCTTCAAGGAGAGCCGGTTCTCTCCCTCTTCTGCCTCGTGTCTTATTTTTTCGACTTCGTTTTCACCTCTGGTACTTCTCTGCTAATGTTCCTAGAAGCTGTAACTAAATCCCAGTAGGTTCCAACCTTTGCTTAAGTCCTTATTACATTTACTAACATGGATTTAAACAGAAAACAGTGCAGGAAAGTTTCAAGTTTAAATAGTTTGGCAAGTATGAAAGTTACGATTAAAAGTTTAATCATGGAAACAAATAATGAATTTTTTTAAACATGTAATAAACCTGGAACTAATTAAGTATGCAAAGAACACGAAGCCTAAGGGAGAGATTTAAGACATAACTTGCCTTTGAGACTTTTGTTCAAAAATCTCTATGCCGTCTTCTAAGGTCTCCGGCGATTCCTACTTCAAAATTCCTCCTCTGTTCTCTCTCTGCCTCTACGGACGTGAATAGGTTTTATTTTCTTTTCCTAAAACCCTAAACAGATGTATCCTATAAATTTATAGAGCTATACCAAACCCTAAATTAATTCAAGCCCCAAACTGAAATCCTAATCAGCCCAAAAAAACTTAATTAAAAACTAACGTTGGCTACAAACGTGACTTTTAAAAACAAAACCCTAATTATCATTTCATAACTAATAATAAATTAAAACGTTCAATAATTAATTCAATTTAAGGAAAACAATGAATTTTACTAAAGAAAACATAATGCAAACAAAAATTCCATTTAATAAAACAATTAAACAAGGCATGTAACTTAAACACACAATTTAAACAAATAATAAGCAATTCAAATAAACAATTAAATAATTTAAAATTCAATTAAAACAAATCATTTCAACAACTCACACTTAATTCACAATTAAATCCAAAACAAATTCACCATTAAATAAATAAAAACGCAACTTAAACAATTAAATAAATTGCAAGACTATCATTTTAAATTAGGGGTATTACACCATCCGACTGGAGCGGAGCGCGTCCACAGGAGAGGAAGGGTAACGACCCCTTCCTCGGCCAGTGAGTTTAGTTATAGGACAAGTAGCTCGAGGATACTTGGTCTTTTCAGGAACACGCCAGATAAGTACTGGCCGGGTGTGCTTATTTTCAGAGATAGTGTCACTCAAGCAAATATCGTGGCACGTATATCAGCATTTTAGCACGCTCGATAAGTACTAGTCAGGTGTGCTTATTTTCAGAGATGGTGTCACTCAAACAGACATCGTGGCATGTATACCAATAATATGAATTATTTAAGTTATACCACTCTATCCACTTAATCTTTAAGCATTATTTGATTGCTAACAAATATCACTCAAAGTGGCATAATTATACTGCGAGGATGATATGATCTTTTTAATAAGTATATAAATATATAGGCTATATAAAACTTCATCTATCTCATAGTTAAATAGAATTATTATACCCAAAATTATCATTAATTAACTTTTTAAACCAAAATTATCATTAATTAACTTTTTTAACATACCCTTAAATTGCACAATTATTTGCGTACACTCCCTCTATCAATTTTATTTTTTATGACTTAAATTTTATCGTTTTAACAATCTCACGCATCCACACACTGACCTAAAAGATACCAAATAATATTCTTTTCCTCTTGCTTTGATAAATAAAGCAAGCAAAACTTTACTAGGAAACCAGAAGCTACGGACAAAAGGACATGCATGTCACATGGGGATGCATATATGGACTAATAAATATTTCAGTTGAAATGATATAAATTAAAAACCAACCACAAAAATGTGGTTGTCCAATTAATGGCTAAGACAATGTCCACATAAAACGGCCTACAATAATTTAGGTCAGGTTGGCAACTTGACACATGCATATATGTACGAGCCATTGGAATAGAAAATGAAAGAAAATGAGGACCATCAGTGACAAGATGGATGCACCTCTAATGAAGTTGTGTTTTATTCCATATACATACCTACCATGCCACAAGACCTCCCCTAGTGGACATTCACGCATGTGACGCTCTACAATTGTGAGTAATAATTAATCATTTGGTAGCTTTTTTGATTCTTTATAGTAATACCATAATATTATATAGCAAGAGTGAGTGATCACTTCTGTTTAGTGGTATATATATAGTATGTTGCTGAATCTGTTATAGTAAAGAAGACGTATACAATAAAATCACTTATGCATACAGAATATTCATTTTTGTGAATAACACGTACAAGAGCCATATTAAGGCAATTTATGATACACATACATGTAAAGCTAGCCCAATTAAATGTTTAGGGGGTATATGTCATTATGTCACATATATGATATATGACGCAAAAATTAAATATCCTGTCTGTTGTGTTATTGTTCCATCAACTGCATGTCACTCTAATACCTTTTCCTTTTACTCTTGTTTAAGGTGGCTTTCTTGAATGATCTAAGGAAAGAAAAGAGTTCAGATTCTTAGCTAACAACTGGGTATTGTATCGCATGAAGGCGATTGTGATAATTCACACGTGTGATACTCTACAAGTGTGAGTAATCATAACCGTTTAGTCGCTTTTTTTAGCAAGAGTGAGTAATCATAGTTGTTTGTTGCTATATATATATATATATATATATATATGTTGCCGAATCTGCTGACGTAAAGAAAGATGTATACAATTAAAACTACGAATGTATACGAAATATCCATTTTTATGAATAACAAGAGGCATATTAAGGCCATGCATGCATGATACACATACATGGAAAGATAGCCCAATTAAATGTTTAGGGTAGATGCCATAATGTCGCATATATGATATATGACACAAAAATTAAATATCCAATGTTTGTGTTATTGTTCCATGAACTGCATGTCACTCGAACACCTTTTCCTAAGATATTTTTTCTTTTATTTATAAATTTCCAGGTATATATATATGGTGCCAAAAGTGGCTAATTGATGACACCAAATCAAGGCATAGAAGACCACCATATCTATCACTCCATCACAAAAGATAGTGTGACAATTCCTCATGTGGGGGCAACACACACATGAGCCTGATAAATTGAATAATTCTCATTCATGTAATAATTAAACAAATAAAAAAATTTGATCATCATTTTCATGGCTTTGAATTTGGGCACGTTATGGTCCCACCTAGAGTTGGATATTTGTGGTGTGAAAGATAAAAAGAAAAGAAACAAATTGCAATAGAAAGGTATGGATGGATGGTCTTTACAAAGAAGAAAGATTGGAATTCAATTCAAATGTGAACTGCTTAAATTATTGAGAAAGACAAAACACTCTTCTGGCATTCAAGTGGGGTCTCTTGAATAGGAGTGTGGTCATTTTCATCCTCCGTACCTCTCATTTCAATCGTACCAGCCATCCCTTTATAAAGTAATCAAACATTGTGGAATTTAGTGCATGTGAAGGTTATTGTCTTTTTTTTCTAACCCCAATTTTTTTTTTTTTTCCTCCCTCTCCTTGTTCTCCCGGGTAATAAGTACCAAAAGTAAATCATTACATCAGTGTGGGCCATTAAAATAAATTTGATAAATTATTCATTATTAATACAATAAAAAAAAAATCATTCTCTTAGAAAAGTTTGGAAATATTATTTATAATTTTGAGTGTACGATAAAAGGGTTATAATTTTGTTTGATTTTTCTTTACGGATCTTGGATTCTTACAAGACTCTTTTGTAGTCCAGTATATTAAGACATTTAGACTTTTAAGTGAGATATGAGACAATTTTGAAAATTGACAGGAAGGGTGGTAGGG
>JAOTQH010264479.1:0-11040 GCA_025631255.1 Cornus kousa | reverse complement strand
TCTACGAATCATAGTGGAATCTCTTCTCATCCATGGACGTAGGCCAGTTTTGGCTGAACCATGTATATCTTGTGTTTTTGTGTGATTGCTTTGTTGGCTTTTATTGGATCTTCTTATTCACACGCTTCCACTGCACCAGCTTCCACTGCACCAACACGTACCAACAACATTAGCCAGTCTAAGCACCTATTAGAAGTAAAGGCCTGCAAGAACTATCTAATGCATATATATATATAACTTTCTAAAAAAAACATCTCTCTACTATTTTTATACATGTAAATATCAGTAGATGACACCTAGAGTTGCACATGGTCCGTGATCTAGACCAAGAGGGTGAATGGGTTGGTCTTATTGGTAGGATTAAAGGTTTTTAACAACTTTTTGAGTTTAAAATAAAATAAAAAAAATTTAAATTTAAACTATAAATAAATAACTCAACTCCGTTCAATCCATCATTCTAGTCATGCAATACAAAATGCAAAATAGTAAAGCATAAAAGATGGTGACAGATTTATTACGTAGAGAACCTAATCTGGAAAAATCACGGATCTAGTCCAGGCTAACCATTTCTCATATAGCCAAATCCACAGAAAAATATATTAAAAACTACATTACCAATTTTCCAAACCTAGAAAACTCCTAATTACCTCCTGACACACTAAACGCACCACAAGTCTCCAAGCAAATGATCTGCTCATCAACAGACTTTACTCCACGAATCTGCTTTTCAAACCAGTGATTCAGTCTCAGCCATCAGTCACCCAGACCAATTTCTGATTAATAGATCAATGTTGGTGTTGAACTAGCTTGTCATAGCTCTAAAACAATTGATGTCAGAACACTTGAACAACACTCACCAACTGCCGATGATGAATGCTAAAGGAAGAATATGTATGCACTCAAACTATAAGCATTCTCTCTCTTTCTCTATCTTTGTGCATTCTCTGTACATGTAATCTGCCCTAGAGTGGTGTATTTATAGGCAAATTAGTAGTGTAGAGAAAGTAGAGTTTTTAGAGTTCCATTTTGGCAAGGAAACTGAAAACTGAAACAGGTCGATTGATCAAGAGTCTGGTCAATCCATGACACAACTCCACAGAGCTTCAATCGATAGCTCAATCAATCGAACTCTCCTGTAGAAATTATTCATAGAAAATTTTCAAATTTGGTAGTTTACAAAATACTTTGCGTGCATATATCAAAATGGATTTTTATTTATTTATTTATTTATTTATTATTATTATTATTTTGGTGTGTGTGTGTGCATTAGAAACCCTAATGAATGAATGCATGAACCCTAATTTTGGTGAGTGCACTGAAGTAATTATACCGTTGAATGGAGCTTGAATTCATCTTCAAGCATGAGCAAGAGGTTACTATCATGACACTATAGTTTTTGTGCCGTTGTTCTAGGCCGCATCCCCCTTTTGGGTGCCTTTCAATGAATAATTATAAAAATAAATAAATAAAAAAAAAAAAAAAAGAAGAAGAAGAAAGGAAAACTGCCATGGCACTAACTTCTAAAATTTCTAACTAATCTAGAAATAAGAACAAAAGTACAGACTATTTCGATCAACAAAATTTTCCAACCTAAGTTCTATTGACCTAACAGAGGACAAAAAGACCGACAACCTTGGACTAGAATATCTCAACTAACCTATTATATTCCAAACATCTTGTGATTTCTCGCAAAACAGCGAAATTATATAAAGAAAGGCCTGGCTTCTACGAATTAACAAATGTTATTTTAAAATTTCAACTAAGAAAAATCCCAACCTCTTTTTCCATATCCAATGTTTCTCGAAACAAAATAGTCAAAGTTGAAGAAATTAGGGTTTGTAGAAGTAGAGAAGAAGAGGAGAGAAAGAGAGAGAAGAGCGTTTGGTGAAAGGTGAGTCAGAAGGTTAAGGTTTCCCCACACCTCTCACCTATTATTTACTAAGTAGACATAAAGACAATAGTGCCCTTGATAAATTAAAAAAAAATAACAACCACTCTCTAACACTCCCCCTCTTTTTGATAAATAGAGAGTGTATATATATATATATTTTGAAAAATAATAATCGATTAAAAAGCGTTCAAAAGGGGAACGCGTCCCTTGTACAAAAGCGGAACTGGGATCTAAGGACCCAAAGAATCCAAAAAATTAACTAAATTATCGAAAGAGAAGCAAGAACTCCTCTTCACGTTACTAAAGATAGAGGGAATAATATGAAGTTTCAGCGTCACCATGGACAACTCCTTCCCTTCAAACATTCTGCTATTCTTCTCCTTCTAAATGCACCACCAAATGCAGTGTAGAACTGTCCTTCCACACGTTAATCAGACCCTTAGAAGATCGAGGCATTATAAAGTGTTCAAACAGAGCTGGTCTTAAACATGGCCCAGCTTGGAACACATGAATTGAAAAGCTAGACGGGCAAGCAGCTTTGTAAGAACATCACCCAACTAGTCTTCAAAGCAAATATAGGGAGTAACAATCTGTTTTTGCATCAGCAAATCCCAAATATAATGACAATCCACCTCAATATGCTTTGTAAGCTCATGAAAACTTGTTAGCAGATATGATAGCCACGATTTATGAGATGGCTTACCGTATGAGTAGAGATCTGATTATGCTCTAGAATATGCCATAGAATATGTTATATAATATGCCATAGAATATGTTGTGATTTGATTTAATTTCCTTTCTTATAATATGAGCATGTGCTCTTTTTATCTATAAATACTAGAGCTATGAATGAGTGATTATCTTATTCAAACCTTTTACATATTTCTACTTACTATCAGAGCCAGGGTGGTCCGATTGCAATAAGGGCATTGCGAGTTCGGCACCACCCATTCGGGCATGGTCTAAGGTGACATCGCCCATCCGATAGGTGTCGGGTTGGCAAGGTGGTCCAACCTCAATAAGGGCGTTGTGAGTTTGGCACCACCCATTTAGAAATTGTCTGAGACATAGTTGTTTCATTTTATGGTCTGAGGAGAGTCAGGAAACATTGTTAATTCTTTCATCTATATTGTTTAAACATATGTATGAAGGGGAATGGTCTGATAAGACACTGATGATTCTTCCATCTACATGTTTTAAACATGCGTATGAAGGGAAATGGTCTGAGGAGACATTGTTGGTTATTTACGGTATGAGGAGACATAATTGGTTGTTTATGGTTTGAGGAAACATTGTTAATTGTTTATGGTCTGAGGAGACATTTTTGATTTGTTGATCGGCACTTCATCTGAGAGAAAATCATCGCTAGTCAGTTTTGCACTCCATTTGTCACAAGCTCTCAGTACCTTGCATACATTCTTACAAAAGGTGTCAGAAAGACTGTGTTTGAGAATGCATTGTCCAAGTTGGGCGTTTCAAATGTCCACGCACCAACTTGAGGGGGAGTGTTAGCATATATAATAGCCACGATTTATATAATGACTTACCGTATGAGTAGAGATCCGATTATGCTCTAGAATATGCCATAGAATATGCTATATAATATGTTATATAATATGCTGTGATTTGATTTAGATTTGATTTAATTTCTTTTCTTATAATATGAGCATGTGCTCTTTTTATCTATAAATATTAGAGCTCTAAATGAGAGATTATCTCATTCAAACATTTTACAGATTTCTCTTCTCTTTCTTCTATATTGTATTTCTACTAAACTGGATTACTAGCAATAAAGATAGCATGTCGCCTGATTATCACAATGCATTGACATAGGAGTAGAAACGTCAATACCCATCTCCCGAAGAAGAGAGCGAACCCATAACATCTCAGAGGTTGTGCGAGCCATAGCGCGATATTCGGCCTCAGCACTGGACCAAGCAACTACTGTTTGCTTCTTACTGCACCATGTAACCAGATTACCACCAACAAAGGTGCAATAACCAGATGTATATTGCCTATCAGAATGATTGTCGGTTCAATCAACATCACTAAAACCGGATACAGATAAGGAAGAAGAGGGTGTATACAACAGGCCATTCCCAGGTGCACCCTTCAAATAATGTAGAATACGACAATCAACGTCAAAGTGAGGTTGACGAGAAGCAAGCATATACCAACTAACCACACCAACAACATAACTAATATCAGGACGAGTAATAGTAAGACAGATCAGTTTCCCAACTAGTCGTCGGTATCAACCAACATCAGCAAACAATGCCCCATTTTCACCATCTAGTTTAACCGTTGAATCCATAAGAGTATCAACACATCAAGCACCTAAGAGACCGGTCTCAAAAAGAAGATCAAGAACATATTTCCGTTGAGACAGTGAGATGCCCCAACGAGAACGAGCAACCTAAATCCCAAGGAAATAGCGAAAAGCACCCAAGTCCTTGATAATGGAAATGATGACCTAAGTGTCGCTTCAACTCGGTAATGCATGTTGAATCACTCCCAGATCTAATGATATTATCAACGTATACAATCAAGACAACAATACCAGTAGAATAATGATGAACACAAACAAAATGATCAGAAACAGAACACTGAAAACCAAACTCGATCACCACAACACTGAATTTCTTAAACCAAGCACCGGGAGACTACTTCAGATTGTATAGAGCCTTGCAAAGGAGACAAGCGAGGTGCTCACTACCAACAACAGCATAACCAGACAATTGATCCATGTAATTTTCCTCTTGTAAATCCCTATAAAGAAAGCATTCTTCATATCAAGTTGATATAAAGACAAACAACAACAAAACGGTAAAACTCGTACAGAATTAAGACGAGCTACAAGGGTCTCTAAGTGATTAACTCCATAGTTCTGCGTGTACCCTTTGGCAACCAAACGCACCTTAAGATGCTCAACACTACCATCAAGAAGATACTTAACAATGTAATCCCAACGACGACTGACAGTTCGTTTCCCACAAGGGAGAACAGAAAAAGCTCCCAAGTCTGATTTTTATGAAAAACACTCATTTCCTTATCTATGGCGTGTTTCCATCCAGACATAGATAAGGCCTGCTTATAAGATGAAGGGGTAGAGATGGAGGATAATGTAAAGGCAAAAGACTGTAAGGAGAAGGAAACACAATCATAAGAAACAAAATTAGCAATAGGATACTGAGTGCAAGTACGTTTACCTTGACGTAATGCAATTGGTAAATCATCAATGGCAGAAGTAGATAATGAAGGAACAAGAACGTCTGGTTGAGAAGATGATGTGTCCGAAGCATAAGGAACAACATGCCGAGATCGTGACCACTGGTAAACCTGCAAGGGAGGATTAGAAGATGGAGGAGGACTAGAAGATGGACCTAATGGCATCAGAAGAGTAAGTAAAGATAAGGAAGACTTCCCCCTTACGAGAAGTTATCAGATTAGAAGACAAATGTAGACCAGACGATGTAAAGAAAGCAGTGGACTCAAAAAGTAACATCAGCACTCACAAAGTAACGCCGAGACTCGGGACTGTAACAACAATACCCCTTTTGAGTGTGGGAGTACCCCAGAAAACACACTTACGAGCACGAGGAGACAGTTTGTCATGACCAAGATCTAAAATGTGAACAAAGGCTACATAACCAACAACACAAGGGGTAAGTTGAAAGGGAGAGCGATCAGAATATAAAAGAGAGAAAGGAAACTGATTATTTAAAACAGCAGAGGGCATCGGAACAACATGCCGAGATCGTGACCACTGGTAAACCTGCAAAGGAGGATTAGAAGATGGAGGAGGGTTAGATGATGGAGCTAATGGCAAGGGAAGAGTAGGTAAAGATAAGGAAAACGCCCCATTACGAGAAGGTATCATATTAGAAGACTACAGACCAGGCGATGGAAAAAAAGCAGTGGACTCAAAAAAGGTAACATCGGCAGATAACACCGGGAATCGGGACTGTAACAACAATACTCCTTCTAAGTGTGGGGTACCCTAGAAAAACACCCTTGCGAGCATGAGGAGACAGTTTGTCATGACCAGGATCTAGAATGTGAACACAAAGGCTACACAACCAAAGACATGAGGGTAAGTTAAAAAGGAGAGCGATCAGAATATAAAAGAGAGAAAGGAGACTGATTATTTAAAACAGCCGAGGGCATGCGGTTAATGAGATGACAAGCAGTAAGAACTGCATCAGCCAAAACTATTTTGGAACCTGCATATTGAATAACAAGGTTTGCGCAACATCCAACAAATGGAAGTGCTTTCGTTTCGCAACACCATTTTGTTGGGAGGTGGGAACACAACTGAAAAATTCAGGCAATCCAGCTGGTGTAATTCGCAACCTGTATATGCTGACGTCACACTGACATCAACCTCTTCAAGTGCTGGAAAACTGAATGTGAATGACTTGTAGACTTGATTTGGATCTGATACCAACTTAAAGTTGAAGAAATTAGGATTTGTAGAAGTAGAGAAGAATATGAAGAAGAGGAGAGGGGGGGAGAGAGAGAGAGGAGTGTTATGTGAAAGTTGAGTCAGAAGGTTAGGGTTTCCCCACACCTCTCACCTATTATATATTAAACAGACATAAAGACAATAGTGCCCTTGATAAATAAAAGAAATAACAACCACTCTCTAACAAACATAATATGTCCAAACGAAAAAACAAAAAAATATCCGCATAAAAATTTGTCACAAACTCACAAGTCACAATTCAGAAATGTCTCTCCAAAATTAGATTTTCTGGGAATTTTTAAAATGAAAAACAATACAATTTTTTCATTCAGTTGATAAAGAGGTTGTGTTGAGTTGAAAACCAATGGCTGTCCCATTTTAAAAGAGATCACCCCCCGCCCCAAAAGCCAAAACACACACTCACACACACATAAAAATAAAAAAATAAAAAATAAAAAAATCATGTTCCTGATAACATACTTACAGATGTGGTAATAGTGTCTTGCAAAATGTAACCAAACCCGCCTTACAGAAATTAAACACGAGAGATGCCACACATAAAAATTTCACACAAAATCCTATTCAGAAATAAAGTAGACCATTTTTTACAATCATTTTAGAAAAAGTATGCATCACCCACATGAACATAGGATCACGTTATTGAGATCACTTTTGGAGGCCAAGGTACCTAAGATATTATGGCATGTGCAATCTTGGCTGTAAAATGTATTCTAGAATCTTTGACGATAAAGAATCTCCACTTATAAAGGGTTTCAGCCTTTGTCTTCTCTTTGGGCATCCGTTACAGAAGAATCACCACTTATGTTGTGAGTTCCTCTTCCAGTCTTCCTTGCACAAATGCTGGCCATAGCATTTGGAGGCTGCCGCGTAGAGAAAAATTAAACTTAATCTCACCCAAAGGAACAATACCTGTTGAGCATCTCCCACTTGCATAATTTTTAAATGTTCAAGACGCATATCGCTGAGGTCTCTTGGGGCCTAAAGCCCAAAGGCGCAATGTAATGCACGAGTCTAATTGAACTAAGGCACATGTAATAAAAATACATATTAAATATAATAACAGAAAAACTATAATATGCAACCCAAACCAGTCAAGTTGCAAAGCTATAACAGAAAAGCTATTAAATGCAACCCAAACCAGTCAAATTAAAAATGAAAATATTTTTTAGCATAAAGTAAATTGTTTATTTTTTATTTTTATTTTTATTTTTTGACAGGTAAAGTATTATAGAGCATAAATCAATGTACATATCAACTTTCAATTTGCATAAGAACTCAGTTTAAACAATCTACAATTTTAACAATTCAAAATATACAGCACAAAAAACTTAAAAGAATGGATTTTTGACATATCAAGTAACAGATTCAAGTAAATCAATACACACGAATCCTTCCATATGCATAAGGATTCTCTAAATCAAATGCATTATAATGTGCAACACTATAAAGCTATAATCATGAAGACTTTAAGTATAAAATATTACTACAAATATTTAGAATCACATATTAGATGCATTTAATGCAAGTAATCAACCAAATATCCAGTAATATTAAACAATATGATTCATTGAGTACGATTATGATATAAAGTAGGTCAATGATTTTTTTTTTTTTTTTCTTTTTTGACAAGAATATATTAGAAAGAGTTCAAGAGGGAAACGCATCCCGAAGAGTATAAAAGGGTCGAAGCCAGAGAGAAGGTCCTAAAGACCCCAAGGAACCCAAAAGATCAACAAACTCCTCTATAGATATACAATTTCTCCCTATCACCCAACTAAAAAGAGACCTAATAATAAGAAATTTCAAAGCCCCAATGGAAGATTACACCCCATTAAAAGATCTTGTGTTCCGCTCCGTCCATAAGCACCGCTAAACACAAAAATAAGGCTCCAGTAGTCATGAACCTCGGGGCAATGCAAAAGAAGGTGATCCACAGACTAAGCATTCCTCTTACACAAACAACACCAATTAACAGTAATCTGTCTTCTATTTCTCACATTATCCAAGGTCAAAATCTTACCCCAAAAAATAGTCGAAACAAAGAAGGCCACCATAAGAAGAGCCATCGAGAGCCAAACTGTCTTCCAAGGAAAATCAGAACCATAGAAGTGAAAAAGGCAAAAGAACAAGGAACAGACCTGGAACCTCCCCTGAGGGGATGGCACCCAAAATAAGGATTTGGTGCCTCTACCATCCACCACCTATCTACACAAAAGATTAGCAAACCAGAAACATCATCCACCTCCCAATCTTGGGAGAAAGCCGAAATTGTACATCCCGCGAGAGCCTACTGTTGTCAGGGGCTTATTTGTTATTACCTATATAATTTTGGAACTTATGTGTAATTTCTGAAACTTGTTATTATAAATAAAATGTGGTGGAAGGATGAAAGCATTCTTTCATTCTCTCTCTTTCCCTATCCCCCTCTCTTTTTCTCTCATCCACTTTCTTCACTTTTTCTTCTTCCTCTTATGCTTTACTTTTGATTTGATTATCTCTTAAAGTCAACATGGTATCAAAGCATGGTTTTTAAAGCTCTAGGTGTGTAGTTGAAACCCTAGGGCAAGTTTGTGTAAACCCTAGTGAGTATGAAAGGTTTGAAGAGATTCCAAGATGAGATTTGTTTGCAAGGAAGTAGTGTTAATCACATCCACACCTACCGCGGATCCACACCTGTTTTTTATTTATTGCAGTTTTGATTGGTTTTTTTTTCGTGTTCGCGTGGTTATGCAACAACGGCTTTTTCTTCGTCGTTCGTTATTTTGTTGTAGTTGTTTTGTGTCAAAGAGGCGGTTCTCTACGTATTTTGTTGCTATTTTTTGTTTCTGAGGATTGTATACCCAGAAACTATTCGATAAATGTCTGGCTCAGGGGTGACTTCAAAAGAAGCTGGGTCTTCTCCTAGTCTGACTTTAGTATTGGGTGGTAGTAGTGATCACCATCCAGGCCTTTGTATTATAACTGTTAGGCTGGATGAGACGAACTATATGGAGTGGGCTCAATCTGCTCGTATGCATTTCACTGGTCATGGGATGATCGACCATATCAAAGGGACTGTCACGTATCCCTCCAAGACTGATCCTAAATTCAAAGAGTGGAGTACAAATAATGCACTAGTTATGATGTGGTTGTTGTGGTCAATGCACCCACAGATCAGCAAAGGGTTTCTATTTGTGAAAATAGCTAAAGAGCTATGGACGGTTGTGGAAGAGACGTATTCCCCGATTGGTAATTTTGCAAAACTGTATGAACTCCAACAAAGAATTTCAAGATTCAAGCAGGAAGACCAAACTCTCGCTACATATTACCACTCTACGTGGTAAATGGGAAGAGTTAGATCATTACCAAGACTACATACTTACGTGTACAGCTGATGCTAAAGCATTTCGTGCTATGGTAGAAAAGAATCGAATCTATGAGTTCTTAGGTGGTCTGCATCCGAGATACGAGCATGCCAGGGTACAAGTGTTAGGCAAGTATCCAGCCCCTACTTTTGTTAGAGATGTGTTTTCCTATATCCAAACTGAGGAGAGTAGAATGAATGCTATGTCTGCACCTGAATACACTAAGCCTGAGCTAGAAGCCCAATCCCAATCCTCCAAAAGGAGGGAATAAGCCCAATCTTCCAAAAGGAGGGAACCAGAATGGCACGAGCAAGTTGAGGTGTGATCACTTTGGGCGTACACGCCACACTAGGGAAACATGCTGGAATCCACACGGTCACCCTACTCCAGCTTCTTCTAATGCAAATGCTAGGCCAAGGCCTGGTCCATTTAGGGGGTTATCTATGGCATATACTGTAGAGTGTGAGACTGCTTCTACTTGTTATGCCTCCTCAGGGCCACCGAGTTCTTTGTCCGAGGCTGAACTTGATGCTCTCCGACATCTACTAGCTCAAAATACCTCCATTGCCACCTCTAACTTCACTCAGACAAGTACCTCTCACTCGACACATCAGGTTTCCACACAAACTAGTGGACCACCCTGGATCATTGATTCAGGAACCACTGATAACATAACTGGTGATGGCACCTTCACCTCCATTGTGGAGGAAGGGCACTGTTTCTGCCTCTCCTAATCTTACCTTATCTTCTGCTCTTCATGTCCCAAAGTTTACCAATAACTTCCTTTCTGTTAGTCAAAATTCAAAAGGCTTGAGTTGTAGTGTAACCTTTTTCCCACTGTATGTTTCAAGACTTGGATACGAGGAAGATGATTGGAAGTGGATGTGAGGACAATGGCTTGTATTTGCTGAACGAGAGGCCAACTTCTTATTATGTTGCAAATCAATCTAGTGTTAGGAATAGTACTGTCAATAAAGATCTGTTAATGTGATGGTATAATAGACTAGGTCATTTACCTCTTCCTGTTTTGAAGCATGTGCTTCCCCAGTTTGCTTCTGTAGAATCTTTTGAGTTAAATTGTGAAACATGCATTCTTGCCCAACAATGTCGTGTTTCTTATCCTACTAGTATTAATAAAAATACAGCTCCTTTGCAGCTTGTTCATTCTGATGTGCGAGGTCCTGAATCTACTACTTCGTTACTTGGTTTTCATTACTTTGTTGTGTTTGTTGATGACTTTAGTCGATATACTTGGCTTTATCTTATGAAAACCAAAGATGAAGTTCATTCCATTTTTAAAACCTTTCATAGGATGGTAT
>JAOTQH010264468.1:0-11041 GCA_025631255.1 Cornus kousa | reverse complement strand
TCACATGACCCATCATGTGCGTCTTTACAGTCAAAATTAACTGGCTTACTGGACTGGGTTAATTGCACCAAATTGGTTAGTTCAGAGGGGGTTATATGTCAAATTAGTAGATCGGGGAGTTTTTTGCAAAATGACCAATAGTTGAAGGAGGATTTTTTGCACTTTACCCTGCATACTATTATTTCATTACTTTGTTATAATAATATTCATATTATTTTCAAAATTACTGTGTAATTTTGTGTTAGAAATATCCAAGAAGTATGGCGAAGTGTTCGAAAAGTATTGGTGAAGTGTTCAGAAAGTGTGAAGTGTCCGAAATAATAAAATTAATTTTTATTTATGGACGCGTATATGACGTGACGGATACGTATTAAAATTAATTTTTATTTGTGGACACATATATGAAGTAACGGACACGTATTAAAATTAATTTTTATTTATGGACACGTATATGAAGTGTCAGACAATTGAGGGAAAAAAATATATGAGTGTCTGTATCCGACACTAGTACGACGGGTAGCTTCCTAGCATAAATCTAATTTTTCCTTTTTTTTTTTTAATTTTTTTTTATTTTTTACAAAGTCATCCTCGTCTCTCTCACGCACAAAATAACTAAAACTCAATTTTACTGCAACTTAAACTCAATTCATAATTCGACTTCAACTAAAACTTAAAATAATAAAAATTCACATTTAAAGTGTTTGTATATATATATAGAATCCGTCCACTTGTGAAATTTTATTTATTTTAATTTTTTCACCACTTGTGAAAGCAAAGACAATTGAGGGAAAAAAATATCCAATTCCCGTTAGCTGTTTATAGAAATCCAAGAAAGATTTAAATATCGAAAGGAACTTTTATATTACATTCTTTAATATTCAAATAAATAGATCGAAAAGACGTAATTAAAGAGCTTTTATAATATATTTTTTCAACGAAACTACCCTCATCAACCAAACACATGGAAACACTATCTACTCATTTACTTTCTTTCCTTTCTCTTGTGAATCCTTGTTAAATTAATATTCTTTCTTTCCTTTTTCACTGTAACAAACCTATATATATATATATACTAACCGTCACCGTAATATATAGAGAGACTATGGCGTGTGATGACGATACGGCGGAGATGAGGCTGGTTGTTGGCTTTCCACCTCTCAAAAGACACAAATGGTTCGAATCATTAACGCCCTTCTCCTCCATTACCACAAAATCCCACTTTGATAAACTATCCGACTAACTGTTTGTAGAAATTCTCCAAAGACTCCCTCTCAAACTCATTCATCTCTACAAGTGCGTTTCAAAACGCCTGTATGGTTTGATCACCACTCCTCACTTTGCTCGATGCTATGTCCAAAAGTGTTCATCTTTGGTGCCTCCTTTTGCCCTCTTCTACCAGCGCATTGATCAACAATGTGCAGTCCAATTAACATCCGAATCACCCATTTTTTAATCTTGTGGGTTCTCTCTAAACTTCCTTCGCTCTCGGACCGCAACACCATCATCACCAGCTCGACGCCAACCAGAGCCAATTCGTTACTTAGCTTCCAGCAATGGCTTAGTATTATGCTCTGCAGCCTTGAATTTTCTCAGGGTTTACTATGTATGCAACCCCCTCACAATGCATTGGGTTGAGTTTCCTCCACCACCACCACCACCACTCACTTTCCCACAAAGAAGCTTTAGTAGCTTCAGAGTTGGACTTGCTTGCAAACCCTCTGATTCTTTTGATTGCACCAGTAGCTTCAGAGTTGTTCTAATCCACCAGTTCAAATGAATCCCATACCCACCTTCCATCAATATCAAATTGCGGATATTCTCTTCAGACGCATGGAAATGGACCGAAACCATCATATCAACTGGAGTACTGACCAATGAACACATTGCACCATCAGTAGCTCCTGTGGCTTGCAACGGAATACTCTACTGGATGTACTTTGGTTGTGATGAGATTTTCGCCTATGATCCATTCAACAACATTGATCAAATTAGTACCATAAGATCGCCCAAGGACAAAGATCACAGAGCCACACATCATGTAGGAAACCGACAAGGACATCTCAGGGTCATTCAAAATTATCGTAGCATACTCAGCATTTGTGAACTTAAGGACTACAATTGGCTTGAATAATTCGAGTGAAAAATTCTGGACATAGCATTTGGGAACTTAAGGACTACAATGGGCTTAGCATTTGTGTACGCAAGGTTGATATCACGAAATTGGATCCTTTTTGGTTTTCAAGCTCCTCTAATGTGGGAATTAATTCCAGTGATGGAGATATTGTATATCTACATGATCAATGTAGAGTTATGCTCTGCAACATGAGGAGCAGAACTTTGAAAGAAGTATGTTCTCTTGGCTTTGGCTTTAGTCGTTCAATGGTCTCTCCGTTTCTGCTCCCGTTGTGGCCTACTCCAGTTCCTCTACACCATCGGAATGTCCTTTGGTAATACTTTTCTTTCCTAACTTTGTTTGTCTCGGTTTCTTTTTCAGTTTTTTAATTTTTTAGTGAACTGCTCTGCTCGATTTAGTTGCATTGTTTGTAAATTATTTCATCTCTACACATATTTCTTTTATTTTATTATGCTTCTGTTGCAACCCCAACAGTATCACCGCATGGTTCTATTCTGCACCCTTTTGTCACAACGCAACTAAATCGTGTCTCCATTTTTTAGTGAACTGCTCTGCTCGTATAGTTACATTTTGCATGAAAAAATCATGTCTCCAGATATCCTTGGAATCAACATGAAATAGTTTTAATTAGTTTTCCATGATCCAAAATCAATGTTTTCTTCTTCCCATTTTTTTTACAGTCCTGGTAGCTAGCAAAACCAGAAACTAGCAAGTGCTTTGCCAAAAATGGAAATGTGAGTTTGACATTCCAGATAATCACAAAAATTCAAAGAGAGCAACCATTGGGAATAAGTTGGATGTTCAAATTGTGATGCAACAGCTTGAAAGAAATGGCAACTGAACAAGGATATTAAAAGAGGAAGGCATCAGGCTATTGTTGCAAATCTCAAATTTTATGAAAATGAAGATGCAAATCTCAAATATATATATATATTTTACAGGAAAAAAAAAATCTCAAATTAAGGTGTTGCAAAATCTGAAAATTGGTAAATTATGAGGGAGTGGTGAAATAAAATTTTAGAAGATTATAATTTTTTGTCTTTGATGTTTGGATATATATTATTAGAATTCATGAATTTGTCTAGGAAATTGAGATGATGTTCCTTGAGAGGGCAATATTGAATGGAAATTATGTAACAAAATCCTGAATTACTAACTATTTCATGTCATTTGATATTTTTAAATCTTCTCAAACATAAACCTAAGCATTTCCCATAAGAAGTCAAGCCTATATATTCACAAGGGAGCTGTGTTCTGCTTTGGCCGTACATCTCCAAACTCATATTTTTCGCTTATTTCTTTAATTTTACTGTGCTTCTTCTGTGAAACCAACAATAATGCTGGATAGTTGCTATTTTATATAGTAGCTAGGATCCCAGGATGATATGATCAAACCCAGTAGCTATAGTGAGAATGCTATGGTTCCAACCAAATAATAAGATTAATCTTTTAATTCTTTTTCTTGGTTTTCCTTTTTAGAATTCATGGGCGAAACTTGCAAGTGTCAGAACATAAGATTGATGGTGAGGCTGTCAAAGATCCTATTAATGCTGAGCAGGAGGCTGTTGTTGATAAACATTCTCGAGACCAGCATGTAGGTGAGCAAGTGATTCACGAGGGCAATTTTAGAAGTAGCCAAATTGAAATTAGAGAAGAAGCCACTAATGGACGTGCTCAGGCATCACAAGGGGTTTTTGATGAAGAAACATCTCAATGTCAAGAGGAGGGAGCAAGTACACAGGCTCAAGGCAAGGTGGTTGCTTTAGTGATTAGTTCATCTCCTGTGACTCGAAATCAATCAACTATATGGCGAGGAGTATCCATGACTCCTGAACTTACAATCATTCTTGAGGAAGTCATCTCTTTGCATCCTGAGACCTTTTGGTGTTTGGACGAGAAGTTTTTGTTCTTCAAGCAGTTTGTTTATGAGTCTGTGGGACAAATACTTTCCATTCTAAGTCAATTCCGTCACAGGGCTATTGCAGCGTCTGAAATTCAGTTTATCAAATCCACCTTGGGTGACTTGAAGGAGGCAAATATTGAGATTGGATGGCTTGAAGGACAGTTGCATTTGGCCGAGATGAAGTTGACCAAGGATCAGCTTGCAGTTACAATGGAGAGGATTCAGAAGGATGTAGCTGAGGTTCAGTTGGCCACACGTTTGAAGGGTGATTATGTGACCACAAAGAAGAATTTTGATGCGACAGAGGACGTGGATGTGAACCAACTTGGTTCTGGGTAGCTTTAGATTTTCTTCATCATATTAAAAATGTAGTCTTTATTTTGAGCAATGGAAGAACACAATTTCATTATCTTAATTACATTGGGTAGTTAATTTTATCTTGAAACATGATATTTGATTTATTGCAGTGATTTACTTGTTTGTGATAGTGAATTCAAATGAAAACAACGACATACAAAAGTAATGGGAGCATACTCTGGAAAAGGCTCGTGTTTATTTCAATGCGAGCTTCCATTATGACCAAAATGAGAAGAAAAACAATGGCATTGAGAATTATACAGTTGCATCGGCTGAATAAGCAGAACAATAGCACTATGATTATAATAGATGCACTACCTCTTGTGGATAGTTTAACTCCTTCCAGTAGAACTCCAACTAGACCTTCTATAAAGAGCTTTTTTAGATGGAAATGTTGTTCAATTCAGCAGCAAGCTCCTTCAGAAGGGATGAATTCATTTCCCCATACTTTTTCTGCGCACATCAGCTGAAATATTTCTGATATTAGTAGTATTCTAAATTTTCCCTTCACAGTTTGTCGGATCCTGTAATGGTTGGAGAGCCATCTAGGATTTTTCAGTCATGGGTATTCCTTGCCATAGAATTTTGCAGTCAAAAGTTTTTAGAATGACAACCAACTGAAAATCCCAGAAAAACCATTATTGCTTGTTTCTTAGAATGATACTTTTTTGAAGGGTTGGGATGGCCAGAAGATTTGGTGGAGATAACAATAGTTGCCTAGCATCGAGCAACATCCAGAGGGTTTATTACGTTTGCAATCTGCTCACGAGGCTGTGGTTGAACTTTCCCCCACTAGCTGCCAATAAGAGATTCGCATTGGATTCAGTATTAGTATCCGAATGAAAAAAATTTCAAAAGCTAGCACCACTACACCACTCCCTTTCAGAGTTGTCCAATCCACCTTGAACATAATGCACGGCTTTCGGTTACTCTCAACTTGGAGACATTCTCTTCAGATCTCTCGACTTCGGAAAGTAGTCTTCACACAAACCAATATACGATATAAAAACATTGGTGTAGTAATGCAAGCGGCCTAATTTTGGCGTTTGGGTTGTTTCAAAATCATATATTACATCCATGCTTGTGGTGTTTAAACCAATAGCAATGTTGGTTTGTGGCTCAAAATTGCGTGCAAAAATTAATTTCTTTTCTGAATTTTGAATGCCATTGATATGGTAACTCCCCTGTTAGGGAATACTTGTGCAATAAAAAATTAGGTTATGAAGACTCTATAAATATAAATGTAAGGGGTATAAGAGTGAATGTTGTAATTTGTAAGAGCATCTCCAACCGTTGTGTGTATATATATATATATATATTTGTAAATCTGATGTGTTATAATAGATTTACCACTATACCATTATTGCTTATTTCTTTGAATCTGTCGTGTCTGAACCCCACATAATTTTTACAAACCTATTTCATATGGGATTGATTTGTAAATGGAATGCGAAAGGGGGAGGAGAAATGAAATATGCTAATGTGGCAACGAAAAAAGGTTGTGTAAAATACACAATAATTTTACACATTAATATCATAATAGAATATTGGAGATAAAAATAAATAAAAAATAAAAAATAAAATAAAATTACACATCATACGTGGCAATGCATATTTTACACAAAAGAGTATTTTAGCTGGAGATGCTCTAAGGAGAATGGAGAGGAGATGTAATTATAACCTGTAACGACCCTCACCCTGGCCAAACACAATATTGTCCGCTTTTGGCTCATCCAGACCAGAGACTTCCCAAGGGGTCACCCATCCTAGTACTACTCCAAGTTAAGCACGCTTAACTACAGAGTTCTGATGGGTTCACGGCCATCACGGCTTTAAAATGCGTTGTGTCATAGAAGGGTGTTGAATTTACATATAACACTTATCCCATTCACACCCAAATGATGTGGGATTGTGCACCTGTAGCCCGTCCAGTGTGGTAGCCTACTGGTGCCACCTGCACACGCTCACACACACCCGCCCACAAGGTTGCCACAATCACCCCCCCTTTAGGGCCCAACGTCCTCGTTGGCCACACTTCCGGCTGGGTTAGGCTCTAATACCATTTGTAATGACCCTCACCCTGGCCAGACACAATATTGTCAGCTTTTGGCTCACCCAGACCAGAGACTTCCCAGAGGGTCACCTATCTTGGTACTACTCCAAGTTAAGCACGCTTAACTACAGAGTTTTGATGGGTTCACGACCATCATGGCTTTAAAACGCGTTGTGTCATAGAAGGGTGTTAAATCTACATATTACACTTACCCCATCCACAGCCAGACGATGTGGGATTGTGCACCTGTAGCTCACCTAGTGTGGTAGCCTACTGGTGCCACCTGCACACGCTCACACACACCCGCCCACAAGGTCGCCACATAACCTGTATAGATGTTGCCTCAAAAGAGATGATGAGTGAGTGGGGTATTGTCGTATTGACATCTGGTTGTATATTTTCTTTCTTGATTCATAATAGTGGAAATTTCTCTCTATGGACATAAAAACCTAACCAATACAAAAAAATTGAACCCAAAGATTTATATCCTGAAATGAACTTTTTTTTTTATATATAAAAAATTAAATTGGGCATTGGCCATCTATTTACGAGTATAACCCATATCTTTCTTTTATTTATTTATTTATTTCCTTTGCATCGCTGCCTTCTTCCTCTTCCACGTCACCAACGACTGGACCACTTTGGCCCATGACAACCCAAATCCTTCTAACTCTCTTTTAGTCCGCCTCCGCCTTCAGCCTCTTGGATCGACTGTTAAAATCGTAATTGTTTTATATTTATATATATATATATATACATACACGTCTTTGTGCGTAGTATTCGTGAATTAGGGACTTTAGGGCTAATGTTGGTTTTTCAGATCAAGGATATGGTGTGGAGGTTGAGGTCATTAGCGATGGCAAAGTTCGGCGACGATGTTAGAGTTGAAAGAGCGAATAGAGGAGTCGAGGTAGAGGATGAGCTGCTAGGGGTGCCAGTGGTGGTGGTGGCGGCACCGATTATGGCGGTGTAAGTGGTTGTTCATTCGCCGGAATACATAGTAGTGGTGGTTGTGGGGGATGGTGGTCATGGTGCTGCCAGTTGTGGTGATGGTCTTTTGTGGAGAGAGGAAAAAAAGACTCACAGCAATGGGTTAAACCCGAATAATTGGGCAATATCCAACTCAAACCTAACTTTTGATTTGGGACACATGTTGCAATTCTATTGAGCCACATCAGTAGGTCGGATAAAATTCGTGTTACAAGGGGTCATTTATTCCGTATCGGATCCGAATGGGAAAGTGATTAGGTATAAATGGGTAGGTATGCAACAATACCGAACAACTTGAGCTGTTGGATAAATGGGCAAGTGTCCACCCGTTCTAGTTAGTATCAGAGCTAAAGCCAGACCCAGACCTTGATCAGGTGCCACGCTAAGCACCCACCCATTACAGTTAGTATCAGAGCTAGAGCCAGACCTAGTCCTTGATCCGGTGCCATGCCTAGCGCTCTGCCCGGAAGGCTTTCGGGTGAGCCACCCGAGGTTGGCAGGGTGGCTCGACCACAACGAGGGAGTTGTGAGTTCGGGTGGGGGAGAATATTACACAGGGTCAATTATCCCACATCGGAGGGAAAATGACTGGTAGAAATGGGTAGGTATGCAACACTACCCAAGAGATTTTGGGTAAATGGGCAAGCGCCTACCCGTTACAGTTGGACACAGGTATGGTCATTTTCTCCCCCCCTCTCTCTCTCATTCGCATTTTTTACAACAGTGGGAAATTTTTATTTTTTTTTTATTTTTTTGATTAGTAAACTCAACATATTCTGAATAAGAGATGTGAATTTTTCTTATATTTTCTGTCAATTTAGCGGCGGCCACTGCCAGCTTAATAGTGAAATCAAGACCACCCACAAACTTCAATGTCTTCTCGTCTTCATCATTCACTATTTCTGGTGCGAATCTTAAAAGGGATGTGAATTTGTTCTCATACTCCATAGCTATCATGTTCCCTTACTTAAGACTAGCAAACTCTATCTTTAACTCCTTCTTCTTCGGTGCTGAAAAGTACTTCTCATAGTAGAGTTTCTTGAATGCATCATAACTTATAGTATTCACATTATGTGTGTGAGAAATGGTCTTCCACCAAATCTATGCTTCCCCTGTGAAATTATTTGTAGCCAACACTATCTTCAACCTATTTGAAGATAGCTTCATAGCATTGAGATGCTTCTTCACCCTATCCATGTAGTTATCCACCCCAAGTGGATCCAGACCACCATTAAACAAGGTCGACATCTACTTCACAAACCTAAAAATATAGTCAAGAGTATTTTCTGAATCATTCTTTTCCAGGGGTGGCGCCGGTTGTGGCACAACTTGTGACAAAGAAGCCACTGCAGCCTGAAGAACCTTCTGTAAGATCGCAATTAGAGTTTTCCTAATTTGGTCCTCGCGCACATGGATAGGCGGTTTAACATTCCTCCCAGCTTGTCCTCCTTTAGGTTGGACGAAATCACGTAATAGTATATCATCCTCAACTTTCTCCTCAACTCTTTCCATGGGATTGAAGCTAGAACTTTCCCTGAGGTTCCTTCTTGGCTGCTTGTTGCAATAGAAAATGATTTAAAAACGGAAATAAAATATGGTCCACCCGAAACGATGTCCTCATGCAACACACTCGACAATAATGGTAACACTTAAACATTTAGCATGCATAATACAGTCCCCAACATTGAATCAGTTAGCATTCATGCTAAATTCATCTAAATACCTTAGATACATCGCCATGCAATTAACATGCCTCAACATTTAAACATGTAATCAAATAACATTTAAGCGAATAACCATGTATCAAGTAAATATACATTTAAAACATTTAACACTTTAACACAAAATACTTATTCAATGCAAATTAACATTTTACACAATCTATGTAAGCCACTACCGGTCGTCCGAATGGTATTCGAACTTCGCTCTGATACCAAATTGATAACGACCTAAACTGGAGGGTCCAAAACACTATTTGGGTCCTAACCCAACCCGATGTCACCCAAGGGAAATAAGGTCATTTCAAGTTAAAAAGAGGAATGTCTAGACTCTAAATGAGTCAATGAGAGTCCATTTAAGTCATCACAACCGTATAACCTCATTTAGTAAAGTTCTAGACACATGCATCAGACCTTCAAAAGGACCAAGAAACTAGCCTTTTAGCGGTGCTACAAGAACATAAAGAAGCTATTGGTTGGGTAATGACTGATTTGAAAGGAATTGACCCCTCTATTTGTATGCATCGCATTCATATGGACGGGGCTAGAGTAGGTGTAGTTTTTATGTCTCCAAAAAGACATGTTATTCCATACTCCTTCGCACTCGCTGAAAACTGCTCAAATAATGTAGTTGAATATCAAGCCTTGATTATCGGCCTTCAAATGGCAAATGAGATGAAGATCACGGATCTCGATGTATATGAGGACTCAAAGTTGGTGATCAACTAACTTCTTAAAGAATATGAGGTTAAGAAAGATGATCTAGTGCCGTACCATTGTTATGCCTCTCATTTGTTGGAACAGTTTGACAGCGTCATGCTAGAACACATTCCGAGGAAATAAAATCAGATAGCTGATGCTTTGGCCAATTTAGCTATAACATTGGCATTAACTGATGAGGACTTGGTTAATGTTCCTGTATGTCAACATTGGGTCTTGCCACAAGTCCTGGAAGATAAATTTAAAGAAAGTAATTTGGTTTCTTATTGGACACAAGAGGAAGAAAACTGGAGACTCCCTATCATTGATTATCTAGAACATGAAAAGCTTCCCGAAGATCGACACCACAAGACTGAAATACGAAGACGAGCACCTCGATTCATTTATTACAATGATACGTTGTATAAGCATTCATATGAGGGCCTTTTCCTTCGCTGCCTCGCAAATGATGAAGCCACCCAGGCAATGAAGGAAGCACATTCTGGGATTTGTGGAGCCCATTAGTTTGGGCCAAAACTTCACTTTCACATCAAAAGAATGGGTTATTATTGGCCCACCACGGTTAAAGATTGCTTGGAGTATGCAAAAAGGTGTCAAATATGTCAATTATATGCTAACTTCATACACCAACCACCGAAGCCGTTGTAACCTACTGTGACTTCATGGCCATTTGATGCATGGGGATTAGATGTAGTTGGTCCTCTAGGCAAGTCTTCAAAAGGCCACTTATATATCATGGCTGTCACTGATTATTTTTCCAAATGGGCAGAAGCTGCACCCTATAAACATGTGAAAAAGGAAACAGTGGTTGATTTCATAAAATCTAACATTATTTATCGATATGGTGTCCCCCGATACATTATCACTGATAATGGGACAAATTTCAAAAGTAGTTGGGTAACTGACCTTTGTAAGAAGTTTGGCTTCAAGCAACATAAATCCTCCAAGTACAATACCCCTGTAAATGGTCTCGCGGAAGCATTCAATAAAACTCTTTGTGAGTTATTGAAGAAAGTAGTCAACCAGACAAAGAGAGATTGGCATGAGCGAATGGAAGAAGCATTATGGGCATACCGTACTACGCATCGTACACCTACTCAAGCAACTCCGTATTCTCTGGTCTATGGCGTAGAAGCGGTTCTTCCACTAGAACGACAGATCCCTTC